>JACJUY010000059.1:86213-106015 GCA_014220935.1 Platorchestia sp. MABIK
GGCTGCGAATGGCGCCCCTTCCTTCAACAACAGCTTATTATTACTTTTTAGGGAAACTGTACTTCCTTAAGAAGCACTTACTCAATGCGTCATGTTTTGCAAGACATGCCCATCGGTTCAATTTTATTCCCAGTTTTTCCATATTTTTGGATGGCATTCCTTTGTTCACAAGCAATAAAAGATGTTAAGACTGTAAAATTTCATCAAAAACAAGCCTTCTACTGTTTCTAATACCATTAAGCCGTTTTTTATGACTGGTAATTAAGCAATTTCAAAGCAATGAGTGGCTGGTAGAGACAAGCAGGGACAAAAAAAAAGAGAAGAGTGCGTGTCGCAAAGGAGCTGAAGTATTCAAAGGCTTTTCTAACGAGGAGGTTGGCTTGGACAGTTCCGCTTTGAAGCTTTCCTCCTATATTTTTATAACATGAATATTCATAGCGGCTCAGAATGCGTATGCGTGTAAAATCGTGCTAATTATGCTGAAAATTAAATTATTCCCGTTTCCCAGGAAAATTTGACGGCTTTATTAAGACACCGGCGGCACCTCCCTGCCTCCCTCCAGGGGCCGCTGAAAAACATAGGCAAACCCCGGTAAAATGTACGAAGATATCCTCAATAAATCTCTATGTGATTTATAAGGCACTGTGATTATAATCTTTAAAGAAGCGGATAATTCCTGACTTTACATTGCTAGGCAAATATACAGAAGAGTAACGCAGATTTAAATAACTAAAGTGACAATGAAACAGTGGAAGCCTCGGCTCGTGCTTTGCTAATGTGCATGGAAATATTCTTTCTTTTAGCTCATTGTTTTCCTCTCAAATAGCCATTTAAGATAACACTTTGGAGAGACAGGCCTAAATACTTGATTAAAATACCGAGCGCAAATCCAGCTCACGTTTTTAGAGGCAATCGAAAGCTAATACAACAATGGAAATCTCTTTCTGCATTGTTACGAACGTTGCAATGTTCTACGTTTTTCTTATTCATATCCATCGCAAATTCTATGAAGACAACATTTTGGGAGAAATTGCATCTCGAATGAAACATGGTGTAGGAGGCAAATTTCTAAAACATGAGTAATATTTTCACAAGCACAAGCTAATGAGTTCTGACGAAAATAAAATTTTGAACAAGATTTAAAATAATTGATGTACCGGAAGTTATTAGGTTCGAAATTATTTCAAAACACTGAAATTGCATTTTTATATTTCAGGAGACGCCCATTAGAGGTAGTTAGATTAGTTAACATGGTACCTAATAACGACTGCAGCATGAGCGTAATTATGTGATAATTATGCATGCTCCAACATCTGAAACGTGCTCAAATAACCTTAAACTAAAATACTACTGAAGAAATATACGGTACACTGAGGGGCCAAAGAAATCAAAGTGATTAAGAAATTTATTAATAAGCGATTGGATTGCCTTCAACTCCAATTACAGTTATGATTCAAACTGGCATTGATTCTGGAAGATTTTGAATCTTCCGTAGTTTTATATCTGGCCGAAATTTAAGTAACCTCTCTTCCAAATTATTCACTGCTGAGCGATACTGACGGGATGTTCCTCTTAAGCTCATCTCATCAATTTTAAATGGGTTCAAATAAGGCGATTGTGGTGACCAGTTTATGTGCTTTAATGTTGTTCATTTGCTACAAGCTAATCTTGAACATTTCTAGCCCTGTGATTTTAAACATTGTCGTCCTGAAAGATCCCGTTGGCATCATGAAAAATAATAGTCAATGAAAAAATGATCGCGGTTAAAAAATACGTGAAAATAGCCCTGGGAGCTCATTTTTTGTGGTTGCCAAGAGTTGCAGAACTCTCTTCCTCCCAGCACACAGTCCCAACGCATTATGCTGCCTCCAGACGCCTGAACAGTTGGGACGACGCAAGATGGTTCCGTAACTTTAAAGCAGCTGTCGCCATACCCTAACATGCTCATCGTTTTGGCAGACAGTGAACTTGGAATCATCGGACAACATAACATGCTCCTAATCCTCAACAATCCAATCTCGGCGTTCTAGAGCAAATATCAAACGTTTTCCCAGAATTACATTTGAATAAATTCCTTTTTTTTTAACTCTCGACGCACAGTCCTGAGCGAAATAGTTTTTAGACCTTAATCAAACTCGCTAGCTATCATTTGCGTTGATGAACGCCGTTTTTGCCCTCCACCAATCACTTCAAAGAGCGTCTTTTATTGTCACTCAGAATGTTTGGCCTTCCACATTACCACGAGGTGAACCGGGACCGTCATCATGCTGTCCACGAGCCATTGTTCCCTGCATTGTCCTGATATTTATACCAATTGCTGTACAGATGCTCTGAGTCGATTTTACACTAAAATGAAACCCACTGATGCGTTCTTTGTCGACTGCTGACAAGTCCTTTCCAGGAGTCTTCATTTCTTCGAAATAAATGAAAATTCTGAATTCTAAATGCACAGACAATTGGTCTCTACTAATTAATAACTGTTTGTAGAATGTTGTCAAATCCAGGTTAATTTAAATAAATGACCTCTAAAATGAAATAATGCAAAATACGTAGGGTACATTTCTTAAGCAATAATGTAGATTGCTACGAGCAACAAAACGTAAACAAGTAAAAACAATCTCGCATGTTCTGCATGATCTAGAATGCTTCGTAATTCTGATCACTATTTATTAAACATAAAATTTCATTAATTAAAGAAAAGTTCCAGTAATTTAATCCTTTTCGTACGGTGCGTGTATCCCGACAAGTAACATGTTAGGAGACAAAAAACAAGCATACCATTAAAAATGGAACTGATTAAAAAATGTAAATTCTTATATGCAAGCGAATTATCACATAGGATAGTGTTAGCATTTCAAATTAATAAATACTTCCAAATGTGCATTTGAAAGTATTCAACGATCGTGTATTCAAATTTTCGCTGGTATGTCAGTCATTCAACTTTCAGCTGTTTACTTGTTCAAATGCAAGCACGTTCCAGCATGTGCTGTAATGTAGATTCTTGCACAAATTGATCGGGTTGGTAGGTATCTACCCAGCCATTTACCTTTGGAGCACAATGGTAGCCATCGCAAATGGGAGCTAGTCAAGGAAAAGGAGATCACTGCATTTCGCCGTCTATACCCAGAGTGAGCAGCAATAAAAACTACGTGAGGCGTCGGCGCTTGTTCTGACATCCACGGCGAGAGTGCACCGCCGCGCAGGTGTCTGGTCTCACATCATTCCTGCTCATGCCATAAGGTTGTATCACATTTACATCGTTGCTAACTACATTACACGGTCAAATGAAGATACTTGATAATGTTAGATGCGGCGCGTAGAACATTTAATTAGATTATTGAAATAAAAATGTTTTATGCAAAATGTATAGAAGTAACGATGCAAATTAATTAATGTTTTCTACCATACTTTCAATGGAAAGCATCACATTGTATAAATAACTGCTGTCATGATTCGCTTCGTACGACCACGCTTTCGCTGGGAATATTTCAGCTATGGATCACCAGAGAGTTACGTCAGGCCTGCGAAATTCTCTTCTGGTCCGAATAGCAAATATTCTTAAATGAGAAATAGTCATGGCGGAACATGGCTATCCACAAACTCACTGCCTTCGTTCATAATACACTGTGTGCCTGTGTGACGCACAAACTTATTGTGACTTATACTCTGCGCTCATTTCCAGGTCCTATTTGGTGTCCAGGGCGTGATGGTTGTAGCTGTGGGTGTACCTATTTACGAGCATGCTGTATGTGCAATGGGTAACGAAATCATGAATGCGTTGTGAACTTGAACAGGTAAAAGATTCAAAGGGATTCTGAAAAAAATTTCTTGCGTACCTTTAAAGAAGTAATAAATTATTTTTCTTATCACATCTCACTTTAAGTTCAAACTCACGAGTAATGCATCTTGTTATTCTGAATTTGATATCATAGTGAATTAAATATCATTTGTTGAGGATCAGAGCACTTTCTTACTTAATGACACCGCCCTATCCAATAATACGTTTCGTATAATTTTCAGACTCAATATGTACTCTGAAGACTTCTGAGCAAAGTGGGCTGCATGCACTTCTTCATTACAGGAACTCTCTCTTTTAAAATTGGGATGTATGTATATTGTAGTTATATATCCAACTGTTAACGTCAAAAAAAGTGCGAGAAGAAAAGAAAGTTAGATTTATTGCGCTCGTACCCAAGAAATTCTTCAAAGCACGACAGAAATAACTCATCGCAATCAAGTGTCTGAATCTCACAATCAACACTTCGTTGTTCCTTTAATGCAACAACTCGCTGTCCTCTCTGCAATTCTCGTTAATTTTGCCACAAGGGACCTCTGTGAGCCCACACTGCGCAGACACCCCCTTAACGAATTTGACATCACAAATACCTTGTAGAGGCGGCGCAACACCGCAGCAACACCGCAGCGCTACCGCCGGACAGGGCATGGCGAAATCGCACATAATCCCGCGGTCTGAGCAGAGCAAGGCTCCCTCATGAGGGCACAGCATAAATCAGGTGCCCTGGCACCTCCGCTCGTCGCGAAATGCACCTCCAATTGTCTTCGCAAGGACCCGGAACAGCTACCATAAGCATAATAATTTTGAAGAAGTTATTATTGTACACCATCATTTCATTAATGTAGTTACGTGAGCGTGTGCTGTTGTAAACATTACTCGAGTGATCACGTTTACCGCATGAGTGCTCCTGACCTTTCTCAGGGCTTGTAATACGGCAAAGCTTACAACATGACATGTTAAAGAGCATGGAAGGCATAAACATAGCCAGACTTCGCTGCTTGCTCCACAACGATAAAAATAAACTTGAAGGGTCCTAGCTATGAGCATGACTGAGGAGACGGCACTAAATTTTCTTTTGAAAAATTATCAGAAAATCTTCACCACAGCGTATCATGTGTTACAAATTTGGTGCCTTGGATGATAAAAAATAACCGTAATCTGAAACACGCCCGAAGTGAAACGCTGACGTATATCCATGCTGACACACCACACGTGACAACAGGTGCGAATGAACTGAGAAGCCTTTTTATGATTATTTTAATCCACTTTCTTGAAATAATTACTCCTTATTCTAGGACATTTTATCTAGTTACGGTGAGTCATTTACTCATTTTTTAGATATTAGTTAATGCCGTAACAAAGTTAGTTTAGCTGTGCGAACGAGACAACGATAGTTAGTGTGTGGGTCAAAAGTGTATGCACTCTTCAAATTTTAAAAGTTTTTTAAACAATGAAAATAGATACAGCCACCGTCGAATAGCTCAAAAATTCCAATTTAGAGTATGTATCCTTTGTATCGTTTTTTTTAAAATAAATTCTTTATACCAGCCCCATGTAGTACTTAATGATCCGTTTTCAACATCTTACTCTCTCACCTAAAATTGGGCCAGCTAACTCATTACCAACGTAAATTTCTCGTGGAAGAAATGATACGCAAAAATTTGAAGGCTAAAACCATCAAGAGTTTCCACAGGTATTATGGCGCTTTGCACTGATTCGGACAACTATTTGCAAAATTATCGAAAAGTGATCAGCAGAAGAAACTCTTCACAACTGGAATGCAGGACGGACTATCTAGACTTTGAAACAGGAAGAAGTGAAACTTACATTGGAAGATTGGATATGTGAAATATGTTATCATTAACATTTTTAAAAATTTATGCGAACTTAAAAACTTATAAGCTCATATGATTCTGAAAATAATAACGACAGAATCAGCAATAAATTAGGATTAAATTATTTTAAATAACATTTTAACACGTTCACTGGCGAGTTCGCCAAATGGTGGCCTCTAGCATGTCTTGAAAGGTAAGATTGAAAGAAGCAAAGTTTAAAAAACGACATCACTGCTCGAAAAAATTGTACCTTTCCTAAAAAGTGTGAAAATGTAATAGCATGATGATATTTTACCTCGTATGCTTAAATCTTTTCTAAGAAAGATGTTGAAATGATTGAATTGATGCTCATTCACACCGATACGTAAATGAGCAATTCATCTAGTGGTACTCATACGCCCTAATCGGCAGTCAACGTGTTAATATTTAATAAGGTTCGAGTTATGTAATAATTACAGGTTTAATACCTAATACGAATCATAGGACTAAAATTAGCAACCATATCTATATGTGTAAAGCTACACAAAATATAATAATTTGTGACTCCATAGGAGCACATGAAATATCTGCAGTGCAGTAAAATTTTGTGTATGCCAACAACTGAGTACATAACTGTTTATGAAGTTCTTATTCTTAGGGACCGTAACCATTCTATTAAAATACTAGCACTTGACGAAAATTTCGCTCATAAATGGAACTGAGTTGTAGGATTCTGGTTTAGGTACTCTTGATCGTTCAAAGTTCTAATGACTGACTTCGTGAAGTCACAACCTATGCTCAACGGCTGTACGAATGCAATCATTTTGCAGGAAACTCTTGTATTCGATTTGCCTGCCTCGATTCACTCCATGCTCACCCCCGGAACGTTCTGGCTCAGGTATTGCAGGCTCAAATTATCTTCCTCTATTGAAAATCATTTTTCTGGCAAGTTTTCACTCACACTGCTGCATTGTACGGAAAGTTAATTTGTACGTTGCATCAGTACGTTTTCAAATATCATTTACGCATCAAAGAAGTAGATGATACTTATGTAGACAGGCGAATGTAGCGTCAAATTATAATTATCAGTAATACCTTAATGATGAATATCTTGTTGTGTGTACCGATACTGTTCTCTTATAAACAGCACCGTATCACTGAGAGGTGTTGCCTGCACTCCACCCTCACAGTCAGCAAAAGCCCAGTTTCTGGAACATTTCGTGACTTTCAATGATCTACCCAAACTCCCACCAGCCAGGGTACTCGGTGAACGAAATGAAATGGTTGTTTGTGCCTTAAAAAACACGTTCTCAACTTGCAGGTTTAATGAGGTGCACATGTAAACATGCCCTCGTATAATTCACATGAATGGCCACACCGGTCTCCGCCATGTTCGTCGATCATCGGACCTGACGCGCCATGATGGATCACTTTATTTCCCTAGAGACTTTAGCATAATTAAAGGATGCTTCTCCGCCCGCCAGAATGCTGGCAAGAATTCCGGCGATATTTTAATACTGCTAGAATTTTTTGAGATTATTTCGAAGCGCTTGTTTGCAGAGACTGTCTAACGACAAACAAATGGAGTCTCGTAAGCGGCTGTCTCTTCAGGGCCTCAGAAACAACGCCAAAGAGTGACGTTTTTATCCTTAGTTTGAACTGAAACTTGATCCGGCAGGCTATTAAAGTTGGGAGAATGAGATATGAACTTGCGCTTCTCTCGCTTAGAATAATTTTTAAATAAAACTGAATTGATTCAATTCGATAAACGTTGTCTGTGTGTGGCGTCAAGAGTCTTTCAATCGTTTCACACGTCGAATAATTGCGCAATCACTTGAACATTGTTCTTTCATGGCTGCTCACACCTGCAGGCTCTACTTCGATGGATTTCGGTAGCAGAGAGAAAAATGTAGATCAACCGACTCGATTGCATAATTTGGAGTTTACCCCATTTTAAGATATATTGAGCTAGATTAAGAGTACACCACACTATTTACTAGATACATTCCTCTGAAATACATGTTTTCTTTGGCAACAAAATATATTAAAAAAATCGGATGCATTATCACGATATTCCTATTTTTCAGTCTATAGTACCCAAGAAAAGCACTCATGCAAAGTTGCTGAAAGGTGACTATTTGAATGTGTCAATAGAAATCAGAATTGTTTACGCCATAGCCTCAATAGGATAATATCATAATTTTGACACTTCATTTTAGGGGAGAGTATTGATCAACAGTGAAAACTTTCTATAAACTAGTTAGAAAATCACACATTTCATTTTTTTCGTAAGAGGGAAATTTTACCCCAAGCAACCACCCTAATTTCAAGTTCTGACTTCAATTTGTGTGTTCAAGTGGCGCCCAAAATTACTTCTAGCTTGATTGAGATTTAGTGACCGAACCAACTTTCCAATGCAAAACCTGCACAGTTCAGGGGCGTTTCCCGCAATGAAGTATGAATAAAAAAAAAAATGTGCTGCCTCTGTAATTTGTTTTTGCTATCATTGTAACCCTTCTTCACGAGCTTCACTTTAATTCAACTGCAGTGATATGAGGGAAAAACAGCCGGTGAAGCTCGAAGAGTTAATGAGCCACCCATATGCTAAACACTATTCAATTAATTTACAAATGTTTGTAGATTAAGTATTTCTCCCCTTGTAAGATTTTCGCTCATTTCAAAAAACTTTTTAGTTCGTGTTGGTTTCCACGCGCAGTTTCGTGTCGCGTATTAATTTGGCCCCCGAATTGAATGCTTCTCACTAGTATTTGTTACTGAGTTAGATGTTATTATATATTTATGTTGAGCCAAACCGGCAAAACGTCATTAAAAGAGTGTCTCAACTACGTTGAGCACAGGAAACCAGAATCGAGAAGACCATACATATTTCTTTGGGTTGCAACTATAACAAATTTGACCTCTACGTGAAGCCAACATCTTTTCAGTCAAGAGCAATCAGGCAAAACTTGAGTTCATGTTATCTGGAATTCACAGCCGAAACGCGAAAGAAGAATCCAAATTAATTCCAAAATTTTTGCACGAGGTAAAACTGCGCACAATAATTTAGAGAGTGAATAAGTTCTGAGAAACAATTTACCTCTCACCGGCCCCTTTACAGTTTCGGTCCGATCAGCAGCCCGGTGAAATATACGCGAGCTTCGCATCGTGAGGTACATCGCGCGCATTCTACAGTAATCGAAAACTCGGAACGAGCGAGAGCATCATAAAAATGAAATACTAGGCTGCTTCGTTCAGCTTTGAGACTTACTTGAGACAAGCCGACATTAATCTCCTGGAGGCACAGAGGGTGTGATAGAATTCTAAGGATCACATGCAATTCTTTTATCGACAGAGACTGCTGCTCAGAGAAGCACGCTAGCATTTGTCCCTCACATTGTCAATATTTTTTACATAAATCTACTTGTTTTCAAGGAAATATCTTAAATCATTGGCTTTATTGAGTAAACCAAAAGCCTGAGGGGTGCAAAAACAGAAGATTGGGTCTCTTGATAGATATATGAGCCCCTTAAGAAAACGCGATCTCCGTCATGAAACTGGACTGGGCAGCGCAATGTGGTTTCGGTTGGATTCCCTGCGTACACTTTAATGGTGATTGCGCACTTAAATTTGCCCTTTGGCTAGAGAAGAGTTTTAAGAAGAGTTTTTTAAGGAGTGATGAACTATTTCTTGAAATTACGAAATGTGTTTCTTCAATTTGTGTCTAGGATTCAAGAACATACTGGATAAGTAGAAAAGTAGAAAAATTAGTGTGTGCGTTTTTAATGAAGCTTAAATATTTTATAAATATACTCAACATGAATGTGTATGAAAACTAACCTTAGTGTTTAAAAATTCTTGTTTTTAGACGTGATTTTCTCACTCCAAACTTCTAAACTTTATCATCTTCAAACACTAGTAATTAAGTACATACCACATATCTTTAAAATATTTGAAGTGAAGTCAGGCGCTTCTCATAGTTCTTTCTGCTAGCAAATGATTACTTCTTCCGGACAGAATTCTGCAAAAGAATGCAAATGTATTCAAGAATTTGAACTTTATGAAGCCGTACATGGACTTCTGTAAACCAGAGGGGCAATTGAATCATATGAAAACAAACGCCGCACAGGAGGTGATTTTATTTCTTTTTTTTTAAGTTACCCATACAAAAACTTTTGCGTCTTTCAATCGCACAATTACAGAAAAATACGATCATAAATTCTGATTAAAAACCTAATGATTAGAGTCGAACGGAGGACTCGACGGCGCTCGACTACATTCAATCTCGCGGCCCGCTTCACAGCGAGCGGAACTCCAGAACGTCAGCTGCAATGACAAATTTCTCGAGCGACAACAAAAGAAGATTGTGTCAACTTCGCCGGTAAAACCCATCTCATTTCCATGGCGATGAGCTCGAACCTGGCTCAAGAAATAACTTCCTTTTCTGGCGGGAAATACGACTCAAAAGAACTCCATGAATTCTCAATGCACCTACTTCTGCTGAGATCGGAACTCAGAAATGCTGATCAGGAGATGTTTATGCAGTAAAATGGTGTTCGTTCGCTGGTATTTCCACCGGAATGTTTCGGAAACGAGTGCAACATCAGAAGTTTGGATACAAAACAACAGCTGAAGTATGGTGGTTGGTTTCGGCGGATTTTGAGTCATATTTGAACAAAAACATTTGAGATGCGTGAGAAAGTACTACTCTGAAAGTTAAACCAATTCGACATGTATAAAAGGGAGTTCTCACATTAGACCATGTCCCTTCATGAATAACAGCCCCATTTTTCAAACCGTTTGTCAGAGTACATGCAGCAGTTAAGATTAGGAGTTCCTGTAATTTTGCCACAATATAAATAAAACATTAACGACCTGAGAGTGATAGCATAGAATCTTCCGCAAGAGTTCACTGATAGAATACGTCGCAGGTTGCGTTGTCTTCCAATTGGGAAATCATTTTTTTTTTTGCGTGTGTAAATTTGCATTTTCAAATCAACTAATTACCTGCATTGAAATACAACGTAATGTCATTTCATCAGATGAACACCAAATGATAAATTCAATTCAGGATTTCCCAATTCCAAAACATTTTATGATTATTCAACGTGTTTACGTCTTCTGATGACTTTCAATTCCAGTGAAATAACAAAGCTTGAGAAGTGAGCTCCTCTGCGACAGCGGATGTTGCGAACAATCCCTCGATGCAATTTGTCAAGCATTTTATGTTGTTCGGGTTATGAATATTGAATGCTGATCATGTGATGATGGCCGAAGAACCGCTTAAGTTTTCACACTGGGAAATTTAACAAACTCTGTCGCGCACGACTGCGATGCATGGGAGCCCTTGGGGCAATCCTGGCCTGTTCAAGTCTCATGTTTACGATGAACTTCAATCAGACAAAACGAGCGCAGTGATAGAATCCACGTCACTAGCGCGATCTTGGCGAGCATTTTAGGTTCGTTCTTCAAGGACTTCATGACGTATTAGTCATAAATGTCATGTGCCTGTAATGGCTTCCTCGGTCTCAACATACTGCCCGATTCACCTACAATTTGTGAAGATTGACTTTTGGCGATAAAGTCGCAACCTTTTGGCGGGTTGGTGGCATTTTGTTCTTAGCAGTATGTCTGCGCAAGTTGGGTTATCTTTTGACAAGCGGCCTTACCAGTCAACAGCTCGGCGGCTTAGCCTAGCCTGCCCGTGTACAGCTCGGGCACTGAACCTTCTCGCCATCGCTGTTCTGCAGGACGTTCCTTAACCCGGAGTTTAGGCCAAAATGTTGCTAGTGTTTCTTCCCTCGCTCGTACTCTTTAAGCTTAAAATGACGAAGATTCACAGAGCTCTTATTGAAATGTTGACTTAGAAGTAGGCAGCCTTCATTATTTGTTTACCTGCAGACAGTCTGGCAGCGCTATCAAAATCACAAATTCCACTGATAATACATCGACCACACAGTTTTCTCTCTGTGAGGAATATCTTTTTTATTTTATGGGAAGCTACTGCTTAACTCTCGAGACTTGAAGATAAGAAATAACAATAAAATGAAGATACAATGACCCGATAATTTTCGATATAAAATGAAGTTACAACAGTACGTATTTTTAGATAAGCTCTGTAAGTTCACGCGCATTTTTACGCAAAATATTATACCTCTTCAATCTTTCACATGTTACCTCACATGTCTTGAATCGTGTTAACATTGTTTGAAAAGCAATTTCATTTTTCAAAGTAATTGAAGTTGGTTACTAAATTTTAAAGCTAACCTCGCCTGTTCACTCACAATATGTCAGCGGCAGAATTGAATTTTTTTCGAAATGTCTTTTATAAAATGTTAATAGCGTAGGCTTACAAACTATCAAAAGCAACGAGACTCTGCACGAAAATCTAGAAGTAAAAATACACCGCAGCAGTCGGCCGTCGTATCTTTATCAAGACATGACCTTCCATGAATATAGATTTTCTATTAAATTGACAAGTGAAACCGCAATCTTCGAGACAAATTGAGTCGAGTCTTCTCTTTCCAGGCGAGGTCGCATCGATGTATAGCATCGCGAACAAAAGCAAGTATTTGCGGTGAAAGTTAGGGCATCTCAGATGCACAAGAATTTTGTTCCGTTGGATGTAAACTTACAGAGACGTAAGGGCCATTTGCAGTAGTAATTTAATGTTCATGGCAGTTTCCTAAAATTTTCATTTGAAATAATCAAGTTGTTGTAGAAATTACTGTTGTTTTAATTTAATATGGATGTGATTTGCACCAGACCTGCTTCGTTTCTAATGACTTACTTTCGATATTAATCACTATCGCTAAAAATAAATGAGAAAACTAGTTCAAATAGGTTCACATGGATTAATTTTACAGTTAAATGACCAATCATGCTACCTACACGTACGTATGTAGCCCTCCAAAATGAGCCAGATATAATCAATCAATTTTTGACCTAAATAGAATGGACACAGCGGTGATCAATCGAAAAAATTTTCGAATCGAACTGAGGAGGCGATACTCATCCGATTATCCTGCAAGTCGTGACCATGCCGTGTGTTTTCAGACAGTACACCGCGTAATGAATTCTGGCTTTTGTCATAATAAGCAACGATGAACACCTATTCACTAACTTGCATTTTACACCATCACAAATCGCTTCCCACGTCTGGCTTACACATTTTAATCCCACAGAAATTAAATAAGTCTCCCACTACACTCCCCACGCAACAAACACAAACTCAAAAAATAAGTTCAGGTGAGGTGGGTTCTTAGTTACACTGTAATTATCCTATAGGAAGAGGCCAGTAAGTATTCAAGACACCGTTAGGGGCACGTTGAATGCCTTCAATATCACAGGCATAAGGCCCAGACATTGGGTCTACATCAAACATCGCTTAGGTAGCAGAGGATTCGCTCATTAGACCATAAATTATGGAGGAGGAAGGACTTAGCTCGCGCTTCCTAATTGCTTCTTCCAAAATTCACGTGCGACCTTCGGAGGCCTGGCCGCATGCGCGAGTGCGGGCCGACGCTCCCGGGCGAAGCGGCTCTGGTTCTGGGCAGGAATTGACTTATTTGCAGGGCATCTAAAAGGACGTTAGGTGCAAAATTTGACATCGATCACTGTATTTCTGTCCATGCCAATTAACTAACGTAATTAACCTGGGATGGGGCATATTAAAATTGATTTTACTTAGGTTTATTCAAGGCGTTGCGATAGATATAAAAACAGCCACAGCGTAACCGCCCTTTTAAACGTAGCCTATCTGTGTTGTCTTGTATGATATGCAAGTAAACATCCAAAGTTAGTAAAAATACTCACGTTGAGCCGGTACTGTCGGTACTGTCGATTACGTTCGAATGCTTATCTCCATGGATTGTTTGCATGCTTGTATAAAACTTTTTATGCTATGATGAAACTGGATCTATTTCTTAAAACCAATATACTTAATTATTTGATCATTTTTCAGAGAAGGAATTCTTAATCGCAAGATGGATATTGGCTTCAAATCTCTCAATAGATGAGGGTCTCCCATCAAAACACAGCGCATGCAGCATGCAGTTTTTTGCCCATCTGCGTGCAGAAAAACTTCACAGAATACTCTTGCATACGTATAAAACGAGCGAAATTTTAAGACAACGCAAAAGTATTTTATGTAAATCTTTAATCCAGTGCAATTAGTCAAACAGCGTTGTCTTATAAAACACTGAGTCACAGGGCTCCCTTACCAACAAGAATAAAAGAGTACGCTTCATAAACGCACGAAATTAAAGAGTATTCTTTTCTTCCGGCACTTGGAATTGTAATGTCCATTCATTCGCGTTCTTCCTACTCCTGATTTCGTTTGATAACTGTTGAAGATAAGTCATGTTAAGTCTCATTCGAAAATAAAGTAACATCAAGACCGATTGTTTTGTTTTTCTCTTGGGTGAGAAATCTAAGAGAGGAACAATTTGTTCAAGTGTGTCTTTGAAGCAAACCTTTATAACCGCAATTGTCTGTGCTCTCCTCAATCGACTTTCCGAACCCACATTGTGCAGCAAAGCGATGATCAAGTTTCTTTTCTGGTGAATTTCAGAAATAAAGTAACTTTCTTCAAATGCTTGACGTGGTATCGTTATGATAACAACAGGACGACTTACCTCCACTATCATCATTAGTGAGAAAATTCACGTCACTGACCCTTGACATGTCTTGAACATATCCTGAATGGTACCATCAAAATAAGTACCTAATTAAACAGCATACCTCACGCAAAAATGAATAATTAAGCATGAGCAGTGAGGAAAAGTTTGCAATAAGACGTATCGACATTCAAGTTCTTCTTGAGTCACCGATTTCATTCGGCGGATATGCTCCGACGCAATCCCCGCTCCATTGGTCTAGCCAGTTGACGCCCTTCAATCGGATGTTGCAATCTGCCGCTAAGATTGCCATTATATAAGACGCTGGTGGCAATCGTTCCGGGAATTGGCACAGGAATGTGCGTCAAGCTATCACATTCTCAGATGGAATTCTCACCGAGCTGCTTGCTTCCTCCAAAGCAGCAAACTTTCGACATCAATGCAAGACTTCAGTTCTGCATTCTATCACAAGGTGCGAAGATTCGATTCCAAAACGAACTCTCGCTGCAATATTATTTCTTGATATTGCTCATAATATTTTAGCGATTCATGCGTTTGTGTAGCAGATGTGAATTGTACGTTCACAATGAACAAGTTATGAAGAGGTGCACGATATATTTATAAAACAACAATTCGTTTTCACGGACAAAAAAGGGGGAACTTCATTCAAGCCTCGGCCACTGAACAAATAACGTAGTTCTCGAAAGTATATCAATCGGATAACATCATTTTAAAACTGCGTGCGATTGGTTATCAATCTGACCCTCAAAATGAAATCAGACAGCGCGTGTGGTTCATGATTGGTGTCGTAGCTTCAGGCTATAAAATACTCTTTTTTTTCACTGAAATGTTGTCGAAAACCATATCGTGCTCTGGGCGTAGCGGTGGCACGAGGAGTTAGGATACGAAGTTTCTCGCCCATTTTGCTTATTTTTCCTTCAGAATTATTCTGGAGTATGATGCAACAAAACGGGAAATGTGTGAATAATTTCAAACTTGTAGCTTTGGACAATTAAAATAGAGCAGATAAAAGACAACATTGCGTACTATTTGAATTATGAGACACAATTTTTACTTTTCCGAGGAAATATACCTCACAATAACTCGAACGTTAAAAATTTAACTCGGATATCTTGCGTTGCAAACCGTGTGTCGCAAATTGCGTGGTATGCTCGAATAAAGCAAGATTATTTTCCTTTGTAGGTGTATGGGTGTAGACCAAGCTGTAGGTAAGATACACAACAAATTTACGTTCATAGCTCCTACAACATGCAGCAGAATGTCTTTTTTTTACTATATCCTAGAACTGTGATTCTTAAACTTTTTTCTTCAGTTCCCCACTTTCTAGTGAGCCAACTCTCCATTCCCCACCGCAGCATCTTCGTTTTACTCATCTGTGACATTCCTAACCCAGCAGTGTTGTCACTTTTACCCAAACATGACATACAAACCTCATTATGGTTATTTTCTCATGAAAACAGTCTGTAAATGGTTGTGATTTGTATAGCAAGTCAACATTTGGATGTAATATTAGATTTTGAAAAACTATCGATTTTTGTTGGCGGAAACATATGCACGAAATTCCCCTCTTGGCCACTCCGCCATACCCCACAGGTTAAGAACCGCTGTCCTAGCAGCACACAATGTGCACTGCACGGCCGAAAGTGTTTGTCGCACTCTGGAGAAACAGAGGTGTCATGAAAACCCCCAAACTTTAAATTTTATTGGACCACCCTTCATATTGTTAATGCTTTCATTCTGCTAGGCATAGATTCTACAAGATTTAACAAACAAATTAAACGAACAGTTGTCCAAAGTACGAGAAAAGATAGAGAAAGATTTTCCTGCGAAGAAAGATGTATCGAAGCTCGCAGCTCTATTTTCACCTGGTCGCACAAAAATTATCGATAGTGTTCAAATCAAGAAATTGCGGAGGCCATTCCACATGATAAAGTGATCCCTCTAGATCCGTGAACCAATCTCTCTCTACGTGAGACCGCTGGATGCTAGCGACGTCGTCTTGAGTAATACCAGAAACATCTAGAAAAAAATTCACAGACGGGTGTAATTGATCCCCTAAGATGTTCAAATAATCCTGAGATTTCATTTGTTGTTGCATAAATATGCAAGGCCTAATTAATTACGACTTTGTAAATCACTGCCAGATCATCACTGTCCTCGGAAGCCAGTGCTATTGCAGCGATTCATGCGTGAAGGATTCACAGCATCATGGGCTTCCTCTCTCACTCTATAACTGTGCAGCCATCTTTCTGGCACTACAGGTAACTTTATTTCTTTAGCCATAGGATGCGTTTTTATAGCTCTACTGTATAATTTTTGGGGTATTTTGCATGATGGAGTCGTTTCCTTCGATTACCTTTAATGACCAATGGTGGCGGCGCAAATCCTTAAATCCAACTCCTTAAACCTGATTTCGTTCCAACTCCTTGAACACATTTCTTCAGTTTCCGGCGCATGGTACCAGCAGAAATTTTCTTAAAGCCTTCATTGAATTTGATTGTCAACTGCTGAATCTTTTCCTCCTGTTTGCTTTCACCAATCGCAACAAGGAAGACCTGTAGAGAGTTTCCAGACCTTTAACTTTGCCACTATTACTGCTGAATGTCTGCACTTCAACTTTGCCTCTAAGCAAATGTCCTTTGCACAGTCCTAAGTCCTATAGGCATCACTTGACACTCTGCTCTGCGGCGCATTGCCCTGCTTAGCGCAAGTCTATAACCTGACAAAGACAGAGTTTGTTTGTAGTCTTTTTCAAGCAGAATTATTCTCGCTTGTTTTTCAGAGAGAAAGACTCACTACCAGTGACACTAATCAAAACTATTGTTTAATTTATTTCAAATTTGTTATAAAGAAGCCACAAAAAATTTGTTCTAATCATATTTATATTTTACCAGGATGCGACAAACTTTTTGGCGGGACTGTATAAATAGACCAATCGATTAAAAAATTTTCGGTAGAACTTGCTTATGATATGAAGTCTCGTCCATCACAAGAACTTTTTTCTAATTCGCATTGAAGAATCAACGTATTTAGATAACACAAACGGTATTCGAGATCACTATACGATGCGAAATATCTTTCATCGCTAGAAATTTTCTCTGCTTAGCATTGAGGACTCCACATAGAAGAAAGAACTGCAATTCGAGATCACTATAGGATGCGAAATGTCATTTATCGCTAGATATTTTCTCTGCTTAGCATCGAGGACTCGACGTAGACGAAAGAAGTGCGGGTCGAGATGAGCAGAAGTTGAGGAGGTGCGATCAGGCCCGCAGATCCGCCGCAGCGCCGAGCTCCCAGCGGGAGGCGAGGCGTGATTCCGCGCCGCTCGTCCAACTCAAGTCGCGTTTATTGGCCTCCAGCGCCACATTCTCGCTCACATTCCTGCCAACGAGCGCCTTGATTTCTCCTATAAATAAGCCAGCCCAACAGTACCTGATTTTATGCCAGCTCAAAGACAGCATGCTACTGTCTGCCATTAATATTGTGCAATGATCACCTGGCATTTTAGAATATATCTCATTATAGGGCATTGTGAAAATATTATGTTATTGCCTTACATTAACTTTGTTAATGACTCACTCAGTGTCACACTTCATACTACGTTATGGTTGTGCACATGAGAACCATCAGGTTACTGTCTGTCAATAACACCATTCGGTAATCGTTCTAACATTCGACTATTCCCAATTCGAAACAGTTCTCACGTTGCCACCACATACATTGGCAGCACAGTGCAGTAAACAATCTCCGCTAAGATCGCGCCTTCTCTGCGCAATATTCAGGTAGATTTACGATCGATCGCCAAGACTAATTTCATGACAGCTCATAGGAGACATTGCTACACTCCGTGCCACGTACCATGCAGGCACCAGGCACGATAAAGGCTGCAGTAACATTCTCGATAGCGGTTCAGTACGTCTAGCTGATTGATAATCTTCAAGAACGCGTAAATCATACATTTGTTGCGTGGTTTAAAGAATATTTTTTGAGTCAGTTAAACTTAGCTTTATTTTTTAGAGTAAGCATGAAAGAATGTTTCTGAATTTCTACCATTTAGACTCTTTGGCTCTGAATTTAAATTACGTTCTTCAAACCATTGCAATTTCCACATTGTTCCCTGATGTCACAAGAGCCAACGCTCATATTTATGTCAATGTACGTGAAGACTGTCAAAAGCGTTTCACTCCACTGTGTTCATCGTTAATTTCTTTATTATGTTCATGTATAAACATTATGAAACTTAGAAAACTTTCTTTGGGAATACATTTAATTGCTTACCTCTCAGTGTCTCGTACAAGCATTGTTATAACACCCACACATGTTTATCAACTGAGGACCTTTGCATTATGACATTTTCAAAAGCGGTGTAATTAATCTCTTGTAATTAACTTGTAGGACATTAGGTTTTTTTTTTATCTTATTGTTTTTCATGTTGTATTAAGTTGTTGTTAGCCTCGTGCGGCAATTTATCGTTTCTGGCGCTCGTGGGTATACTTTGACCTCATTTTGATCAACTCACCAGAAGAACTCGAGCAATACCTGATGCTACAACTGGAGATGTCATCAAAACAGGTCATGGGTGACTAGACTGGGCGATCACTTCAATTAAATATCATGTCAGTTTCACCTCAATTAGATATCAGTTAAACCTCAATCTTGACAAATGCATAACAGATGTATGTGTAAACATTTATGACAGCTGTATGTGAACTTCTGTAACAACGCAATCAGCAATCTCTACCTACCACCAATATTACTGTGAATTTTTTCTTCTTTTACCACTAAAGCTGTTATTACGCGTAAACCATATTAGCTGATTATATCATTGTCGTCATATCATTAAAACTTAGTAACTGTTGTATGTGAACTTATGAAACCGCCTTCAGCAATCTGTTTGCATCAATATTTGTGATATTGAAATCCAATATGATTCGCTCATGGACTGAATTTTGTGTGTAATCACGAAATCGCGTTAGATTTTCGACTCTATACTTTCTTACTTCGTAAGCTAGTTTTTTTTATATACAGGAATATCCCTTTAAACTTGACTCTGTATTTAGTTTATAAGCTATATAATACCTACTTCTCACTGTTTACTAATTTTGAATGGCTGATCACGCTGATGTACTGGGTGAAATCGACCCAGATCTCAATCATTTGAACAGAATATATCCAAACCTAAACGACTCTGAAGACTGTAGATATACTAATATATCAAAATTCAACGAAACTATACGAATAACTCGCCATGATTTCTCACTCCTGTGTTGGAACTGTAGGTCACTCTTTCCAAATTGGAAGAGATACAATGTACTATTACTGAACTTAAATATAACCTAGACGTGATAAGCTTCACCGAAAGCTGGCTAGATGACTCGAGCAAAGACATGATTCGATTTGAAAATTATAATAGTTTCCATTCGCTACGAAAAAACCAACGAGGCGGAGGCCTCAGTACATAAATATCTAACCACATACACTCGAGAATCATAGCGGGTGCATCAATGAATCAGGATCATATAGAATCACTCTTCGTAGAACTGTCTAGAGATG
>JACJUY010000059.1:112670-184922 GCA_014220935.1 Platorchestia sp. MABIK
CATAAAAAAAAAAATGATTTACTTTCAAATGTTAAATAAGGCAAAGTTTGAAATAATTACAAAACAACAAATGTGTATTTGCAACAAAGAAGGAAAGTGAAGATTTTAAAGCTATTGCCTTGACATGCGCAAATATTGCTTTGCTGAGAGATAGAGCTACGGATATTACACTGTCGCCGCACGGAGTCGTCGATTGACTCGACAAATGCACGTCACTTACAGAGTGTGTCTACATTAAATAAGAGTACACATTCACGTCGTTACTGAGCATTTGGTTACGAAGTCGATCATGAAAATGGAAAATATTTCAAAATAAAACAGGCAAATTAAACAGTATTTCTCAACAGTAATCGAAGAGACAAGAACTGTTTAAACAGTGATGAAATTTTTTTTTGAATGTTTTGATTGATGAAAATAAATTTTGTAGAACTTATCGTTTTGCCGCTGAAGCAGAATGAAACTGAATGAAGCAGCTGCGAAATCCATTATTTTGCGAGGAATTCAGTTCATTCCCATTTCTCGGCTGTGGCGCTTCGATGACACTGTAACCTCGAAAGAGTAAATTTTTCAACAGGTTCATGATTAGATTGATTCTATAACGTATTAGCGAATCAATACTTTAAAATGCTGCGCATTTCCGTCCAGAAATAATACAAATTCATCAATTTATTACTCTTCTCGAGTGAACAATAACAAATATTGTTCTGCCTATTATTAAGACATACAAAGCTAATGTTTTCAATTCTATGATTTACACATGGAACGTAGATGGATCAATGAATATTATACCAATGGAAAAAAATTTATTATGATGATGAAAACCTCACAGAAACATTTAAGACTACCACAATGAGATTGAAACATAGTTTCGGAGAGCAGTAAAAGAAGATTTTAAGGCGACAGCATTGAAGTAGTTCGTCTTCGTCCAAGGATTTGATATTACCGTAGATTTGCTTACCTTACGGGAGTTTAGATCGTACAAATCAGATATGATGATCAATTGGATTTCCAAAAATTTGTGAGACATCCATGGGTAAGTATAAACGTAATATCTAATTTTTTAAAGAACGTTTCATGAAAAATTTCTCTCATTTGTGCCACTTACTATGGTTTTGAGGTATCTTATGAGTAATTTCTACCTTTCATCGATTTATCCCTGTTTCCCCACCCAAAGTTAATATTAGAGATTTGTTACTATACTAGAGTTTCATTAAAATGTAGGGACAATCACAACAGAAAAATCAAGCTGATGCGCCTTGTGAATGATCAAGTAAATTGAACTAGATGCTGAATCTAATTTTCTCCATTCTTAAAGTGGAGATTTCATTTTCTAAGACGAGTAAAGTCGTCGAAAAAATCTTCCGAAATCTTGGAGACTATGCCCTCTAGAAGCCCCGTTATTGCCTGTGAGAAACTTACAGAACGCTCAAAAGATGTCTATACAACCGTCCTTCGCCAACTGTATAGCATCGTAAATATTTCAGTCTTTGGAAAATGTGCCCTTCAAGAGCAGAGAATCTGCAATATGCAACACTCTCAACTGATCAAACTCCTCTAGAAGAGCTTGGATGGGAAAACTGCGTCATTCTTCATACCTAATCTCTTGCTCGTACAACTGCGGATAATCATTTGCTTCTAAAACTGTAGGACTTTTGGATTGTCTTAAGTTGACGACGGAAAAAAGAGTTCGAGAATGTGTGAGGTTCGTATTTTACTTGTAAACATGAAACACTTCATAAGCGTCGCATTTGTAAGTCTGTTCGCAGATTGAATGAGGTCATTGAAAATTCTGGAGAAAATATAACCAGATAAACGTTTGCGAAATTATACGCTTTTCAAATGCAACATAAATCTTGAAATGAGACACACTTTTTGTGCCAAATTAATGATTAGCTTTAGTTCTTTTACCAATAATTATAATCATAATCGGAAGTATCCATTCGAATTCCAAGCTCACCAAAAAAAATGACTTCAAACAGTTAAAAAATTCCGAAAGAAAATAAAGGCCGGTTTTCTGGAGGCATTTCCAGTAAACGGTCAACATCGAATAGCCTAGAAGCAGATTTCGTTTCTACAGAAAAGTCCACGGCAGCCGTGCATAACATTCCGCCGTAAAACCTGAGCAATAACCTAAAACAAGATGTAAATGCCAGCTTCTGAGCAAAACAAGAAATAAAATAAAAGATATCATCCATTGCGAGAAGGAGTAATGCCAGCTGGACGCCATTTACTTGATATTTACGATGATGGCCAGTGTAGGAGGCTTTGTCTTCGCGAGAAAACAGCATCGAAAAAGCACAAGTTTCTGTACATGGGAGCGCGATCGAGCGGGATATGCTTAAAACTTTCAAAGTCAGTGCGTGAATAATATTCTCGAAATGTTTATATTGCTTGAATTGACGAGACATTTTCGCTATTCGTTTTCTTTTTGAACGTTGATTCGTAATGTAAACGAAATATACTGCCACTTGAAATCAAGAAAGCCAATATCGCTTACATGCCGATGAACTTCAGCACTTAACTATCGTAGGAAGAGAAAATATTAAGGAATCTAGAAGAATTAAATGAATGAAATCTTACGATGAAAATTTCTATGAATTTGAAAGTTACCAAAAATTGCTTAGTGATACCTGGAACAAGTTTTGCAAACTCTAACGCATCATAAAATAAGCTTTGAAATAGTAACATCATGAATTTTCTAAAGACCATTTAGTTCTCCCATGAAGACACTTCAAGTATTGTACCTTGTATAGTTTATTCATCTAACTAAAAGAAAATTTGGAACAGCACTAAGGTTGGGTATGAAAAAGAATATCCTGGCAAGAGTATTGTGGAACATCTTCTTTGCTACACATTGCAATGTTGATGCAAACCGACTTTAAGAATACACTAGTGAAAAAAGAACAAATTTTGATTGCGAGCTGAAAATATTTGAATGTTCTCTGAAAGTAAGAAACGAATAGAAAACGATATGTCTCATGGCAACATGTCTTCAACTCTACAAAAGAAAGCTCATCAGTATCTGATCTCATGAGCAGCTAAAAACTCAAGTTGTTGTAAAGCAAATATACTATCGTGTACAAAAGAATGAGCTGTAGAACTAAACAAACGAAATTTCTCATTCCATTTCGCATTCACTTGTAATTATGCCCTGAACATTTTTATGCTTCAGCGTTGCAGCGGATGTGTGCGGCAATGTTGATGATTCTCAGAGAAGCAGGTGAGGCGCCAAAAGAACAAGGCTTACCATTTAGAGAACAAGATGGTTACTCGCGTAACATGACATCTCCAGACATTTTTCTTGCTCTTAGACGCCGTCTAAGAAAGATGCTGATCACAAAGCAGGCTGTCCGATGGTAATGCCTGCCTTTCTTTGCTCGCAAGAAAATCGGAAAAAACCCTCGTCCGATCCCGGGCTAAAAGTGGGTGAGAGCTACGAAATACTCCTCAGGAAATCTGATAGAATATATCTTGTATTTTTGTTCCCTTTATAAAGACTGCGCAGAGGGGAGAATATTTTGTGCAAGAGGAGATGTCCGCCTTCCAGCATAATATTGTTTAGGACAACCAGGTCTCCGCAGGATTTCAATTTTTTAAATAGGAATGTTAGTTTTCTGCGGCCTAAAGGCCGCAGAAAACGTAAAACGTACGTAAGGCCTAAAAAACGTACGTAAGGAAAACGTACGTAAGGCCTAAAAGTTACCTTCACAAGTATTACAATTGTCAAGATTATCATTAGATATGTTGCACCCTTTGATCGATCGCTTTTCTTATACGTTACCAGACAAAAAACAAATTCTTCAAATATTTCTTGTAGACCATGAAGATTGCACGATGCGTGCAGCAATTCCCTAATGTGCAATTATGTAACTTGGAGAAAATCTCTTCCTGCCAATGGTAATTATTGTTTTTACCTTGTAAATGCATCATCAAGCGTATGGATTCTCGTTTTCCCTCGATATGATGCACAACCAGAAGTTATTTTCAGTTCTAATATTATTTTTCGAAAGTATTTGCAAACTTTGCGATCGTCAAAACACTTTCGTAAAATCTTGTCGGGTACCGAGTAACAATTCGCTGTATTTAAACTTCATTACAGGTTTATTTCCATGAAGTCTATAACAATCACAAATGTAAAGTGTTTGGTTTGCGGGAAACCTTGGCTGAATTAAAAACTTAGTCACACTATAAAACCAGCTCCTATATGTACACATCAGAGAAAATGAATACAGCAATGAATAAACTTCCAATAGCCCAGGCCCTCCTTTGATGAAAAATTTATCCTTCGAAAAAATTAATCCTCCCTAAATTAAATTGATGCAGTAATGGTACGAGACCGAACACAGCTAGACTACAATGCGACTGCGTGAGAAATACATAAGAACGTATTCCTGTAAAAGAGCTATTATTCTGTCCTGAATTTCAAGTAGAAGTCTTACGACCCAAGAAAATCCTTGCAATAGTAGTAGGTTGCAATGTACTAATTACTGCTCAACAGTTGCTTCTTAATGACAGAAAAACTCCGAGCTTACCATCAACTGTAATGTTAACTTGATTGTTCGCTCTTTTTATATGCCATTGAGCATCAGAAGAGATTATTCCCTCATAAAAATTTCATTGTGAATTTAAGGAACATCTTGTGTATGATCCCCATTTTTTGGTCATCATTGGCATTTTTGCGTTTTCTTTTTTCCAAGTTATTGAAAAAAGTAAAGCAGTTTCGCGCTTCTATGAACACATGCATTATTTCTTCGGTGAACTTATTACTGGATCTCATTCCGCAGGTATGCTGCAATATCGTACAAAAAACACTGTACATCTGCATTTAGCCCGTTTCTCTCCGAACACGAGCTTTAAAAGAGAAAAGTTTGTTCGAAACAAATCAACTACTTTCTATCACCATTACTTCGGCACATAACTGTATTGCATTCCTGTGGACCAAAGTTGCTGGCATTTATTCAGCTTTCGGAGGCCTGAAAGACTTTTCGAAAGAGCCTTTCGATGCAATCAACCAAGTTTACATTATGCATGAACGTCGGTGCGGCGGAATTCAGCAAGGCTGCATGCCAATCGAAATAAGCTATCAAAGTTTATAGCCCTGAGTTCTGTCTTGAAATGACCAAGAGGCATCTCGACCGCCGGTCTCTCCTCAGCTTTAGAATCTCATGAGATGTGAGTCCCGTCATTGGTCAAAACTGTGGGCGGTGGCAGCCAATGACCGTATAACACGAACTATGAAGTTTTAACGATTGAGTAGTGCTCGAATTTGGATGCTGCATCTGCGACTCTAGCACTCGACCAACGCACTTTCTGCAAAAGAACAATAAGTTTTTATACGTCAAAACTTCGGAGGTAGTGAATATGAATGGCACAAATTCGAGGATTAGACATTTCATTTGCAGCTAAACATTTCCATCTTAACTTTCTCTAAAACAATAGTAAAAAATTTCTAAAACAAGCGGATAATAATTTTCTTCCTCCGTGAACATGTTCGCAATTTCCAGGATTGTTCTGAAACACAGCATGCTTATTTGTTCGTTTATACATATTTGTGTGACTACCCTGCAATTCTCTTTCATCATATTTCAGCTTATGTAACCATTAACTTTGTGAACTGACAAAATAGGGCGATTTATCCCACACTTAAAAGAAAAAAGACTCCCGGAAAAACGCTGCCGAGCAACAGGCTCTTCATTTGTGAATTGTATTCCCACACACCTGAAATTAAGTGTCAGACCCACGGCCACTCAATGCATCCCGCCCTTTATTTACCTGGTTATTTACACAAAACTTCTGCGCAAATGCAGGGAGATTAAAACAACTTAAAAGCTGCAGAGGCCTTTCAGGGCTTTGCACTTTTTTGAAAATAAAGAAAAGCCAGGAAGATAGAACTCATTTGTCTCATTCAAGAGGAATGGAAAGTGTAAAGGGTCGATTATTCTGGAACTGGGCCGCAGGAGTTGGCTCGTTTATGCTCTTGAAGTGATTCTTAGCTCCTCTCAGAGCAGAATAAAGAGTGTGGCTAAACAATGGACAGCCCCCGCCTTTTGCTGGATGTCCTAACGAGCTCCGGATCTGTTTGGAGGGCGGACGGTGTAGCGTGACTAGGCAATCACCGCCCGCTCGTCCTCACATAACTTACCGAGTCATTTTTCTAAGCGAGTACATACTTGCAGACCGACATACTCAAATTATATTCAAGTGCATGAAATTATCAAATATGCTCAAAATTTAGATACGTAGCTAACCTCTGAGATTAATCTCATATCTTCTACTTTGAATTTAGCCCTGGATTTAACTCCTCTGATAATCTGGACGAGTTCCAGTGACCATGTATTTTGGTCAACATTGATTATGAGAAAGGATTTATCAGAATAATAAAATAATGAGTGTATAGTTTTCACTCGTACCGATCTAATTCAAGTTATAATTTATCCTTTAATAAGAGGGGTGTCTGTCTGTCTGACTGTCTGTCCGAAGCCAGCCGAAAGTGTGTGATGAGTGTATCTGTGACACAAGCTTCATCAACTCCACAATTTCCAGTGTATTAATCTATCAGATTCGAGTAGGAATGAATATCATGTGAATTTTTAGGAAATAGAAACGTGTGTCACGCGATTTGTCGGACATTATTATACATTTTTGTTCTCTCGGCCTCATCAACTCTCGAGAGATTGAATTTTTTTATTTCTTACGGTCTTTCTTTCATTTCGCCTTCTTTCTTATTTCAAATAAAGGGGGTGAACTAGTTTAAATAACAGCATGAGGGTATCCATTTGATGACAAGCCTGGATTCGTAACGTCAAATCCCAGCCATGCTGAAGGCATTGTGCTGCTTTGATGATCTACGCGCGCGCTTACGATGTATCGACAGAGTCAAAAACTCTCAGTCAAATAGAGCAGAAAAATATGCGCCGTTCCGAACGTCACCTTTCGTTTACAATGATCATTTTGTTTTAGAGCTCGACATATCGTCTTTGCCAAACAGTTTTAAACAGTTTTTTGGGTTTTAAACAGAGCACCAAGTAAATTAAATTTTTCTCATGCTTCCTCGAGGGGAAAAAAGGTTTTTTGAGGTGGGTTAATGTATTGGATACTTTATGCACTTGAATTACTGCCAAAGGCATGCGATCAATTTTATAAAAATCATGGTTAAAATATCAAATTATGTTAAATTAATTTGTCACACTTCGTCGTAACTCTGACAACAAATGCAGTACATCCAGAATAATTGACATCCAGAATACTTAATTCAGAATCGATATTCAGAGTTTTCCATACGCCCTGACGACATGACTGAACACAGTTATAATTAATTCTATGCCTTGAATGGTTTGCAGATCACCTCAGAACTTGCTGTTTGGGGCTGGTTCAGAGCAGTGCGTACTTATGCATTGCTCCGATAATTCATGCTGCAGCAAATCAACTGTGGCAACTATAGGGAGTTACCGTTATCACATCCACCATAAACTGGCACTGGCAATGTGTTGTCACCGACATCAGAATGAGGAAGTAACTGTCACCCGACAGTGAACTTCGAAGAAGAGATTAATGAAGAAATGTAACAAGAAATACAATATATTACAGTTGCTCTCGAACAGCCCTCCATGACGTTAAAGAGTGCACCTACTATTGGCAATTATAATACTCACTAGACACCGCCGCCGTCGCCCCAACACCCGCACACATCCTGCAGTTTGGTGTCGTTCAATGGAGTTGACTGCGGGAATCACTGAAGTAGCCCAACGGGCCTCGGTACCGGAAAACTGCTATAAAAGCAGACATTACGCCCCTGTTGCGGTACAACCATTGTTATTGTTCATTATTGATACTGCACTGATACTGCTCCATTACGAGCCTATTAGTAGTGAGGTAGCTGTAAATCTAGCTTGGAAATTCAACCATGGCTGTAAATTGAGAAACGGGATTTTCTTGTATTCAATAATATTTGGGTGAAGATTACTGGTATTGAGTGCGTTTATTTGATTCTCGTATGCTAAAAATAAGTAAAAAATTATACATGTTTTTTAATTCCCTTCACTAAATGCTTTAAAAATAATGAATCGACAGATCAAAGCGCACATAGGCGCCCGATAAAAATTGTGAATAAACTTTCCATACGAGGATAAAATTAGTATTATTAGTATAAGTTAATTAAATTTCTTTCGTTTCAAAATTATTGAAGTGCTTTGCAAAGAATTCCTGAAAAAAAGAATCATTCTCCTCAATAGTTTATGGTCAACTTAAGACAAGTTCAGTTTTTCAAGACTAGGAGGCCAGATTTACCGTGAATTTACGAAGTTTTGTAAATTTGCAGTTTTACAGCGAAACCGATACCATTCATTACCTGAGGGACTACTGAGTCTACCCATTCATTCATTCATTCATTCATTCATTACAGTAATATCACATTTACGTGCTTAGTTATATTTTAATTGAAATCTGAATAACGATCCGATAATCCTTACATCATCTTGGCATCGGAAGAATATATATTTCACTAATTCATGACAAACTTGATTCGTTATTGAAATTTTTCAATACAACAACTGCTGCAGCACTTAAGGATTCATCCAGGTACCTACAGTTACTAAAGGAATAACTCAAAACAAAACTTAATATTGAATAAATAATCCGATTCATGAGTTAGTTATCAGTGGCAGACATGTTTGAAATGTATAAGTCCAACTACTCCACGAGGAGCAAGTACAGCACTCGTGTTGTGCACATTGTAAAATTTAAGGAATAATCCAATTCATGTACGCGTTAGTTACCATGGGCAGAACATTTTTAACTGCGACATCAATGCAAGCAACAAAGATAACCCACCGCAAAACTGCGGTGCGTCACGTAGTGCGAGGGAAGGGGTGGAGACGCCACTCCAGAATTGGTGCGGGCAGTTCGCGGCGGCGAGACTGAGGGGATCGGACAGCCGCTGCGCGCCTCGCAATCGGTCAATTAGTAGGACCTGAAGCCTACAGTCATGAGGTTTGACAGCTCCTATTACGTGCTCCACAATCAACAAAAGACCATTAGCAAGCCTCATGACTTGAATTTGCTCAGGCAGAATGAGTCCACTTTTCTAACATGCACAAGCGAACGTCCATGAATACCCACGCAGCAATCACCAATAGATTAATTTTTATTACAACGGGAGTTTAAGTAAACTGTAGTCATGGATTCTCCTTTTGTAATACCCTGAATGTTGGGGCATCAAGGTCGAGTGGTATAGGAGCTATAGTTACCGGTGTTACCTCGTGCATCGGATGCACATGCTGGCTCTATATGTACCTCTCTAATAACTGTTTGCCTATTCACTGCAACTGAGTATTACAGTGCAGAGTTGGGTTGTTGACTGAACAAAAAGGACCCGAATTTGTAAAGTTCCTGATGTACAGAAGATCGATTTAGTTGGTTCCATTGAATTTACTTTGCATCAGTAAAGATTTACCAATCGCATATTCTTGTACTAATCGAACTTTTCTTTCCAGGAACTGATAATGATGTAAACTTATTAACTTACAGCTGTAGAAAGTGATTGGTATAAGCTGTTGATTCAATGAGCCATATTAATTGTAATTTTAACCCATTTTTTCCTATGCACGTGAGACCAGGCTTGCAAGGAATTAATTTGGCAACAGAAACCGCATTTGAATTTAAGTTTAATTTCTTGTCTCAGTTTACTTTGAATGTAGTTCAACTTACAAGGTAAAATTCCTTTGTGAATTCTAATCCTCCTCTGGGTAACTGCGAAGGGCGATGAAAAGCATTCTGTTTCTTTTTTTAACGGAGGAAGATAACCTTCCATGCACATTTAGGTTCTAAATACTTCCAGGGCAATATGAAACCCTCCTTGATTTGATAAACATTGGCGTATGGGAACTCATTGCCACTAATAACTCTCCACAAAGCCCCAAGTATTTACTCAGTTGAATGGGAGCCTGGGCTTGCGCAGCCCTGCCTCTAGTGCTGTACCTGCTCCCCATGGAGTTATTGTACATTCCAAAAGCAGGGTCCGCTACCAAAGCATTATTTGTGTGTCGTTGGAAGATGTGTTTTGAATGGCAAGTAGCCTTTATTGCCCGCTTCAGGTACACGGAACAAAGGCACTCGTCGGCCTTCATTCAAGCGTCTGTCATCACAATTTTCCGCAAACATGACTTCGTTTGGAGCCTCTCTTGTTCGACACGAGCAGCTCTTAATGCTAATCCGCCCTGAAGTACTCATTCCAAAACAATAATTAAAGAGCTTGCTGGGGCACATAAGCCCCTCGTAAAAGAAGGCGAGATTTAAAACAAACCAAGATACGGCACTACTACAAGCTTTGCAAGGCACCCGCTTATTCGTACTCAAAAATGATTATGAGATTGCTTCGAGCGCGTGATGACTGCGAAACTGAACCTAAAGCTTCTTACGGGAACGCGAGATCTGGAATATTTTTTGCTCCTCTCGGGAGGATTGGGAAATCTGGCTGATGTTAGACGAAAAGTTTTTGTCGTAGCTTGAACATTATCTTCACTTCTGAAGAAATTCGATCTATTTGATATTTGAATGATTTTAAGATAAAGTTGATGACCGATGTTAGAGTAATGAGCGCTTTTACAACATTAGTAACATCCTTTTCTAAGTTGAAATGGCCTAAACTTCATCTTATTCGTAAGGTGAGTAAGTTTTTTAATTAAATTGTCAAAAAAATAATGCAGCATGTGCATTTGGCTTTTGTGAAAAATGTTTTCGTCATCAACATAGAGAGTGAATATTTATTAGCGCCTGTGAAAACAAAAAGCAGCTTCGATGTCTCCTCTCCTCTAGATTTTGAGAGGTCATTCTCAAGCCTTCCAAACATCGCGCAACAGCAGTAAAATACCAGTTCTAATTTTCTGAGCATTTAAAAAAAAAAAAAAATTCTGAGTCGAAGTTAGTTCCACCGAAAAATCTAATCAACACATGTTATATTTTGTACTTGAACCACCTAACATTCATTTTCGCTCAGTTTTTCACGCCTCAAACTTATAAATGAAAAATATTACTAAAAAATCAAATATTTACCTCATGTTCCTACCGATTTGTTCGTTTCTATAATGTTTGAATCTCCTTTCTGAGTGTTGTTTCATTACTCAATTTGCAGGTCATTCATTATTACGAAAAGAAATGAGTTGTTGACACCTATGATAAAAATTCAATCTTTTCTTATTCTCATTGTCAGTAGTCTAATTAAAAACACAAAGCGGACTCAATAAGAATCCCTGCTCTGTAAAATATAGAGAAAATAAAATGTTCATTTCAACCAACGATATTGACAAAGAAAACCATAAATGAGCCCTGGAGAAGCTAATGTGTAGTTCACATCATCGCCTAGTTCAAATTCCGTTAATGGAATCACTTTATTTGTAATATCTTTAACAGAATTTATTGCAAAGAAAAAATTAGACAAATCTTGGGATATTTTACACCGATGGGCAAATGACATTATCATCCTGTAAAGATCATCATCGCATCGTTGAACCAAAGAATTGAAAATAAAAATCATAATTCCTTGAATAGGATTTCGCAAAATTTGATGTAGTGTCCTAATTTACTATTGATGATTTTTTGGTGTTTTTTACAAAACTCTATTGAATGAAGTCTACTTCTTTACCTCAGCGTGAATAGAACGTCATTTTGCCCTGTGAATTTCCCGTTTAAGAATACAATACAATTTTTGGACCAACTTTTATCTCGATGGAGAATTATTCATGCTTAGTATCCATTTATACTCCCTGGGAAGCAAAACAGTGATTAGCAATACATTAACGAATCTTGCAAAAAGCTAGATATATTTTTGAGCTTTTTTCGTCTTAACTATCTGTTATCTGAGTAAATTTTTTTCGGTAAATATTAGAAGTTTTTGTTATGCAATTTAGAAAGAATTACTGAAAGATCTTTAAGATTTTGCACTTTTTCTGAATGCTTCCAATCATCAATAACTGTCAGCCCTTTCAAATGTTTTCGAGATAGCCCTATAATTTTTCATGGTAAATATTCAATATAGAACTAATTGTTGAAAATCTTTCGTATTTCCGTAGAGGATGTTCACTCCACGACCTGCGCCATCAGCGTTTCAGTCTCTTCAGAAGAAGGAGGCCGTGGCAGCGAGGAGCCTGCCAGTTCTGTGTGAGTTCCAAACAATCGGGGATGCTTTTCGACAGAAGATGCCGTGACGATGACGAGGCTAGACAGCTTGTGAAGGAGAAGCTTAACTGACTTCGACAATTCTGGGACGCGGCCTTTGTTGCCGACACGTCATTATCGAAGCTAATTATCAGGTCCTGAGGGGGCCTCTTCCTTCAACTTAATAGCTTTCTGATTGTCCCACCAGTGATTCAGAGCGCAGGACCTCCAGAATGGCAAAAGAAAGGAAGCGATGATGGATTGAAAGAAAGGTGAGGCGGATTTTCTAAAGCAACGCAACTCAACATCTGGTCTAATTGGGGGTGAACAGAGCGATGAGTGCCCTCCTGAGTTATGTACTTGCACTGGCTTACATAAAAAAAGCGAGCGTTATTTAAGTTAAATTCTCCCCCAATATTTTGAAAATACCAATATTTTCAAAATTTATTGAATTTCAGGTGGAATAGCAGTTATGCTAATTACGTATACCCACATTCGCGTAGACATAAGTTCTCGTACTGTATGTTCTATGCACGTGCTTTTTCTCAACAAAAAAAAACAGAATGCAAAACGTTTGAAACGACTATTCACGAGCATACTATAGTGCAAACGACTATTTTTTCCAATAAAAATATTTTCTGGACAATTGCTCTCATGTCATAAAAGTATATCACAAATGATGCACTTTTAAAAACGTACAACAGATGAATGTGAAACAGCAGCGTCACTCATCACGGGAGATGCGTGGACAAATCGTAGACTGCTGAACTACCACAGATCTCTCCGAAGAACCCCCATGGTGGAGGCACCCTCAGCGGTTCATTTTTCTAAAAGTGTTAACCGTGTGTCCGCTCTGAGCGCTGATTTTAGCGTCTACGATTTATGAGCGTGAATGAGTCAGAAGTGTTGAATTTCGGCGAGTGTAATGGCCAGGACGCGCTCTCATTAGTATGCCGCTGACGCAGCGCAGGTCCATACAATGGAACCTTAACATCAGCGTGGGACCTCCAGGGCTTAACAAGCCGGCCTGCCATACGCCGGCTTAAGTCGACGCGACTTGCAAATTTGTCCTCAATCAGACCAACACTCGACGCAAAAACAATGAAATATGCTGTGTTATTTTGTCAAATCCTGTTCGATTTATGACTGAGAAAAATTTAAATTAATCATTTAAGTTATGACAGGAATTTTAGATGTTTCCGTTAATTTGCCGTCAGTGTTGTATACATTTCGTGTACTTTGATGTTATAATTGAAAACTAAGCGAATGTTTCAAATTTAATTCAATGGTAATTTGAAATTTCTAATGTCGACATTGTAGTTCGAGCTTTAATGTTATTGATCTTTATTTATAAAAGATTTTTAAATAAATTATTTGCACCGAAATTTCTCTGCGACAAGTACAGATGCACATCAACAAGATTCTCCATCATTTATGCTACGGACTTAGACTACAATTTCGAATAAATATTATGCAGTAATGTTTCCTATCTTTTAACTTTAAATTTCACTCAAAGCTGCTCCATAGCTTTTAAATTTTTGACAACTCTTCTTACTTTCACTCAATGTTTTCTTACTCATGGTACTTGTATGAATGAATATATTTGAGGTATCTGTGCCCCTCTGAGAAATAGAGTCAAGTTCTAGACGTACATGAAATATAATTTCATGCAGCGTGCCGTAAGTAAAATAAGTGATCATTTCTTCAGGCGGACAAAGCAAATCATAAAATTTCTTTTACTTAGGAAGCGGAAAAATCTACATAACCGTTAGTAAAAAATTTTGTGAAAATACAGGGCTAAAATGTATCATTATGAACAACTAGCGCGAGTTCTTCACTTCGGTACATTAATTTTTTTCCCGTGTGTTGAAAAGCCGGCCACAAATTTCTTTTTTTCTTATTGAGTGGCATGTCTTCATGTTGGTGAGCGCTTCTAGACCTCTTTACATATTGAAATATTACTCACATGATTGAAATTTTCCTCATTCACGAATATGTATGCGTTGAGAAGTCTCTCCAATTTGTTGGCTACCATTCTCGAAGTTCCATGAACTCATTCTAAAGATTTTTTCCTATTGAAATGAAGTCGTAAGGCAAGCAGATCTACTCGAGCACTTGCGCTTCGAGAGATGCCTGCAGAGCCAATCGGTCCCTTGTATTCAAGAGGATGATTGAACTGAGTATTGTTGTTTCATCCCATGTAAGTACTCTTGAGTTTCCCAGGATATCCTTTCAAATAATTTTCCACAATACTGCACTCTCAATTCATCTGTAAGTGTACATATTTCCTTCGACAAGGTAAAAAGAACTTCTCCACAGACAAACACAACCCCTGCATTCAGCTTCTCTGTTTTTCTGATTTCAGCTTGTACACTTACTTCTGTTCTTGTCAAACAGTGTTCTCTGTCACAGATCTCGAAAGTAATTTCCTTCAAATTTTGTTCTCTCTGACACTATACACTATTTTTGCCATTCTATCTCTAGTGTTGCTATTTCTAGCAAAAGAATAATCTCGTCCAGCCATGGTCCTTTGTATAGCTTTAGCTCTTTGCATTGTCTTGGTCACCGACTTCAGGGTGACGCTCATTAATTGACAGCGTTTTTGTTTCTTATTTCTTCCTTATTCGCGCTGGGAATTATATTTATATTCGCCACGGTATAGAGGAAGCACAAGAGGCAACAACATTCCCTTCAGGATCCGATGTTGGCTTCTTATTTCCGGAGCATAACCATTTTTGGTTCTTATTTTGGAAGTGCTCGTAACTGATGGACGGTATGTTGAACCTCCTACAAAGAATTCGAACAAGTCACCTGTTTCATATTTTAATAATGATGCTCCTGGTTTGAAGTGATTGCACCTCTAACTTTTTAAGTGCTGATGAAATAAAGACGTGCGCGTACCAGGCGGGGGAAAGTGAGAGAATGATAACTTGCAACTCTCGTACTGCGTTAATTAGAGCTCTATGTTTTAAGCAAAGATGTACTTCAGGCCAAAGTAGTTGCATCTGTTTTTAAACAGTATTAAGCCATTTTGTCTTCAGATTTAAATGCAACAAATATAAACCCATACGTATTCTAAGTTTGGTGGCAAAGACTTTTAAATTTCTTTATCAAATGTATGGCACTGAATATTAGATTGATCCCTATTTTTGTATCCAATATTATCCAAACCTATAACGGTTCTGGAACAAAGATCCACGCTTGAAAGCCCGTACGTACATATTTCCTCTCACCGTGACGAATGTTTTCTTCTTTGACTATTTATGTGCTAATTTCTAAGAAAGAAATTTACTTTCCCACGGGAAATACAGTCGCGCATGTCTACATTGTTGTTTTCACTTTCTCTGCATAGATGCCAGCTTGAGACGCCGACTGTGCACCAATGATGAGAAGAATCAGGGACTTCAAATCTTGAAGACGAAGACTCAGACGCTTGTGCAACTGTTGTTCTTACTTTACAACATCAGGGTGTCGAAGAAACCAGAGTGAAAGAAAAGGGAGTAATTCTCGGAAAAAATTTCGGGTAATAAGCAGTCATTCTAGTACAGGGGTCACGTTACTGTGCGTGTGATATCATACCCTATTGTATTTGTTCGGAGAAATGACTGTAATACAATTTATCGATGCAAACCATTTCTTCAACATTCATCCGTGGTTTGAAAGTCGCTTCTGTGTAGATATCTTTTGTAATCTATGATGCAGCAGGTTGTAAGGAAACATTTATTCGTGGAGAAAAATTTGCGTTGATTTATTTTCTCAACATAATTTCGGTGTGTGGTAATATGAATTGCAATAGAGTACTTGGAATGATTAATTCTCGCGAACAGTTCATTGATCTTTGCGATAAGTTTGATTTAGTATCCAAGTATTCCTTCTGTTTTCCCTGAGCGCAAACAAAGAATCTGCATTTGCATTTGAACTCATGCATGAGGAAGGAGCCTAATGCAATTTATAGTAAACGCATCCACTTTTTCGAGTGTCAAGGGAATGCCGTTATATCCGTATGAGTGTAATGTGAAGTAATAGAAAAAATATTCAGTCTTCACGCTTTGCGAGTTCAAATTATGACTAGAGAGGAGCGTTACGGTTGTTTCTGTTTTTAAAGCAGAACAGCATTTTCTGCTTGGATGAACTTGGACAACTCCGCTATCATAATACAATTCTCTAGCTGGGCTAATTGGATATAGCCATCCATAGATTCCAAACAAATGAAGGGACAAGAATGAGCGGCTGACGAAGTGCTCCTGGGATAGTACGCCAATTTTCCACCGCAGATATATTGATAACGCTTTTTTATTATTCTGTGGTGAATCTCAAGTACCTTTATTCCTTCAATATCTAAGTAACAAACATTCCAACATAAAATTTACGTGGGAGTTGGATGCAGATAAGTCGTCAATTTTGGATTGCTTGGACACTAGAAGCTCTGAAAACTTTAAAATTTTGGTTTTTCGGAAAAATCTTTTTCGGGCATTGATACTTGATTTTATGGTTAAAACACCTTCCGTGTCGAATGAATATCATCAAGACCTTACTCTCAGAACAGAATTTACTCTATTCGCAATTTTCTTTATGAGGAACTTTTCTCCCTGAAACAGTGTTTCTTAAAAAATTATTATTGTTCTTCCCGTCCGAGAGACAAGGCAGAAATTTTATAGCTGAAACTATGCTGAACGCCTGCTCGCTGAGCGAGCAATAAAACAGGTGTTCAGTTTATTCGCCCATCTCCTTCAGCGGTTACAGATCACGCATTTTCTTGTGATTTAGGAACAGATTTGGTTAAATCGCAGTCTTGAGGCAAGCTTTATGCCCTTCAGGTCTTCAAATTTTGCACTCCATGTTCGTTTTAAAAATAAACCCTTCCATTAAAAATTAATTAAGTGAATGTCCGTACAATATTATCATGGCAAAGTATTTTCAAATTTGTTTCCTCCGTTTCCAAATTCTACTTGAAACTCATTCCGTTTGGTACCGCTCTTAAGCTTTCATTTTGAGCAATCTTTATCGACGTGTGTTTTTGGGCTGATGGCGTGTAGATAACCGAAACTTTTGATCCTAATACAATGACCTCATTGTATTAAACATGTGCAGAACTCGCGCATTCTTGCCCTTTTGTTTGTTTTAAATTTACTAGGAACTGCAATTTACCATAGAGAGAGACGATAGCTTCACTCGGCTGGTGCAGTTTCTAACGCTGACCATCAATGCTGCAAAAATGCTGTCGAATTTAAAATGACTTACGTTAGTAATTGAGGGCTCTAGAATTGATATTATCTCACTCTTTGTAATTAGTAATCACAACAGCACTGCTGTTGTGATTGCTAACCCGATTGAATGCCATTGTAATCGTAATTAGATCCAATGCTAAAAACTCGTTTCAAAAACACATGTAAAAAGTTGAGTTAATGATAGTCGATCATACTCTTGGAGATATTTCGCATACTAGCAGAAATTGTGTCCTTTAATTTTTTATTGTAATGGTAATTCTGCGGTACAAATTAATTACTCAATGTACGTAATTAAATAGCCACTGCAAAAATTTGTGCGCAAGACTGAAATTTTGATTAAGAATTCGGTCCAACTAAATTGATTCAATGATTCAGTCGTAGGTGTGCCTCGGAGAGCAATTTTCTCACACGACCTGACCAGTACAAGCGTAATTTAGGTTGTTATAAGTCAAGTTCCCGAACAATCAATGCTTAAAAATCAATAGCATCAATTTTAAGCCGTTTGTACGGTTGCTATTTATCATTATTGGGGCTGGTAAAACTCATAAGGCCAGCAATCTACGCCAATGGCCTCTTAATCAGGGCCCGATGCTAATATCACGGGCAGCCATGAAACGTGGCCCCACCGCTCACTTTGCGTCGCTAGCGAGGCCTGCGTTAGGCCTGTTAACTGTTGTGGGATTTGCTCTCGTTCGCACAACCCGGATCAGGTTGGTGTTAGTAGGGACTATTATTGAGTCTCCCACTGATCTCATTAATAGCCGTAGGCCATGTGCCCGCTTATTATTCCAATAATGTGAGGGAGAAGGCGCACATGCTCCACAAGGGGTTACACCACCCAAGAATGAATTACGGTTACCAGCGGAAGAGTTATTTCGGTGTGCGCAGGATGCCACGAGTCGAGCTGGTGACAGAAGTGGGCGTCGTCCTGCTAACTTCACACTGCTTACATTAAAAGATGCACTGCGCATTGCATGTCGCTAAATTGTGATGCAACAATAAGTGAAAGGAGACAGCCCCGCCCCTTCTTTATGCGAGGGAGTGGTTGCAGTAAAAATTTTAGTAGCTAACGGACCTCCGTCCGTAAGTTCCGAACAATGAGTTTTCTTCGTTGTTCATGCATGTACTCGAGCGCCTTCACCGAAAATGAAGCTAGCGTTGCTGGTTTCATCCTTGCATCATCCAATAAGAGTACAACAGCACCCACAAGCTGTGCGCAGAACGCAAACGAAGTGCAACACCAGCACATATAGAGAGAGTCGTTTACGCTGAGTTTGCACTGTTAGCAGCACCGGAGACTTGAATGTTTCGGCTGGGATTTTCAGAGTACTTTCTCTGATATGAAGGAAGATATCAGTCAAAATCCATGAATTAGGTTAGTGCCAAAGGAATGTCCAATCTAAATATCTTGAGTGAAATGAATGAGCCAATAGCTATGGAAATATGTATTTTTTCATCAACATGTACTCCATTACTTTTAATGACTTCATTCCACCTTTCAACAAGCTTATAAATACCTCGATTGTAAAATTTTCTAGGTTAAGAATCAAATACAATTGAACGCTTTTTCAACATTTTCTCTTGTTGTTAACCTAAGTCCCTTAAAATGGTTGTGTAGCCCTCAGAAGAAATGGAAATCAGAAGCTGGCTGTATCGGCCACGTCTAACTTGTTTGCAATTTCCTGAGTGGTGACCGTAGGATTCTCGGACACAAGACCAACTGATCAGAATCAAGTGTCCTTTGGCTCATCTTTTTAAGAAAAATCACCACTTTAAAAAGGAGAAAAACTTATCCTGCAACTTCTTTCATTCACTTCATAATTTCCATAAGTGTTCTGAATAGACTTTGCAGCCGCACTTGCTTCAACACCACAAAACTCGAACAGCAGAACATTTCTTATGGGATCTTGAGATGAGACAAGCATGGATGTCAATATCTATGAAAAATACAAACGTAACAGCGATAATCCAAAAAAATCCTCTTGTTTAGTTACAGAATTATAGTAAACTTATGAGAGAATGCAAATAATTGGCAAATCTAATTTAAATATTCGTTCTGAAAATCGGACATTACTTTTGCTCCAACCTGATATTATTTAAAGTTTTTTTCAGTTTCAATGCGTTCGTGGTATTTTGTTAGCATGGAAATTTTTCATGTGTGGGCCACTAATCATAAATGTGTACTAACTTTGGAGAGTCCAAATTTCATCACAAATTTGACCATCATATGAGGTATTTCATTTGGTGCATAGTTGGAATTTCTTTTAGCGGATAATCTCACATTTCAGGGAAAATGCACTCGTAAGAAATTTTTAGCTGCAAATTATAGTCACTGACGACTAATTTTTTTTTAAACTTTCTGTGATTCTTAAGAAAAGGAAGAAAAATAAAAACCACTTATTTCCGAAAAGTTAATATGTGACATGTACAATAAAATTTTAATTTTAAAAATTTGTTCATGTATAGATCCTTAATTTATAGACAAACAATGAGAGGTAGATAATAGTCGCGTCCAGAGTTGATGTTATTATTGGGAGAAACAACATGAAATATTCGTTTGGATATTCTACTCAAAGAATCAGGACTTTAAACGTATAAATAATTTAAATACTACCGCAGAGCGCCTCGGACGATTTTCGCTGTTAGAGAACAAAAAAGAAAAACTCTACTGAACAGGCTACAATGCCGTCCAAAATTGTTTTCAAGTAATGAACGAAGGTTGACCAAAAGTAAGTTGTAAACAACATAGCACAAATACGCACGTTCAAAAAAAGTATACACGTAGAAATGTATTTCAAAGCTTGTTCTTCATACGATGAGTGAGATGTTTGTTTATGAATCCTTAGCTCAAATTATGCTCATTTTAATTTATCGATTTACATTTTAGGGAGCATAAAAATGTGACGCTGGCAACAAGCAGGTGTACTAATTTTTTTTACTGGAAAATATAGCTATTTTTAATCGAAAGTCCAATACTAACTGGTGTCTGAGAGTTTATCGAAATGTAATCGTCATGGCTTCCAAGTTTCGCTATTCTCGCGACAAAAAATTAAACACTTCGTCCTGCTACACCGAACTGACAACTGTATTGCTCTGTGTAGTTGACAGAAAAAATAAATAAAAACTTGAAAGACGCTAGGATGAGCTAGTTTCCAATTTTCTGACGGGATTATCAAAAAATGTAGTTGCAGTCTAAGAGCAACAAAAAAAAATCTAGGTTTCTCATTCTCTCGGTATTCCCTATAATGAAATATAGACATGAGTACATGGGTAATTTCTACGCATAAATTACCAATAAACCTAATTGTAGTATCATAGTCGACTGCTCAATGCACGCTAAGAGTCGTCGTAGTCAGGAGAGTGAGAAATCAAACAAAATTCACTAAAAAAGTATAGGTGCTACAGCTTTACTGAGGATGAAATTCTGACCTCAAAGCAGCAGTGAGCAGATTTAAGGCAAAACGGTTGATCGTTTAGTTTGAGTTTACAACGACATGTGGTAGTATGTTACTGTATATGAAAGAGATGCGAAATGGCGTGACACGATTGCATTGAATTTACAGTTGGAGAGTTTTTTAGCCGCTGGGGAAGATTATTCCATTATGGAGCTCCAGAAACTGAGAGAGCTCTTTGTCCCATGTCAGGTGAACGGTAACTAACTAAAACATTTCCTTCAATTTTTTCTGTTCGGAATAGTGGAGGAGAATTTTTACAACGTCTACATTACCCTGAGGGATGTAGAGAAACGAGAACATTCGTGGAATTTTATGAATGTTAAATCTTTCTGGTATTGGGGTCCAGCCGAGTTTTCCTAACAGAGGGGTTGCATGATCGCATTTTCTGAAATTACCTTTGCACACCACTTTGCTGCGAAATGCATTTATTTTTGCAATACTTTTTGAAGATATTGAGGCATGTCTCCCCAGACTAGATTGCGATAGTCCAAAAGCGATAATACGATACAAACGACTGAATCACCAATAATCTAAAGAATATCTCCTTCGCAGATATTCTTCTTGGGGTGACTACAACTTTCGAAATGAAATTGTTCAACTCTGTAACTTAACTCACATTCGTGTACATACTGCTCTTACTTGCGCCTCAGAAAGCGGCCAAAAACATTTCACATTCACCGAGGACGAAGGTCTGTTCCGGAGTACAGCGCTAGGGGTTTACGCATGCTCCATCACATGCTCACGCTGACGAGAGCAGCAACGTGTGTCAAGGAGAGATGACAGATCTGCTGCATCTCTGTGCTTTCATCCTGCCACTCGCCACTACCACACACCACTCACCATCACAGCACGCCATTCAGCATCAGCAAACACCAATACCACACACCACTCACCACCACAGCACACTACTCACCATCACCAAACGCCACCGCCACCACACGCCAGTCACCACAACTACCCACCTCCCTCTTACATCGAGCAATTTTCTCACCTCCTGCGCGCACAATACTGCAATTGCGACCTTATAGCTTTCGATCGCTTTACTCCGCGCTTCTCAAATCTTAGCGTCAGATATGGCCTCAACTCGAATCTCCTTGATAGAAAGAAATCTCAGAGTCGTGCAACTGAGCACAGAATTCCACAGTTTCAGAGTCCCGTAACTCTCCATTCGGTGAACTTCCATGCCTAGTGTGGGAAAACAATCACATGCTGCGTAGGAGTCTCAGGAGTGCGTTTTGCTTAATCCAGACATCGATTAACTATTTAGGAGGCGAGCAGAGATTCGTCATCTTTAACTTGGTAATTGGAGGCATTCGACCGACACTCGAACCTCGGTGGTTTTCTACGCGCGCCGCCGAGGCTGTCAGGACCATCTGTTTTCCTCCGGCCTTAGTTTCAGGCCGGAAATGTGCATATTTTCGTTACAGTTGTAGGAGACTTATCGTTCCTCGTTGAACAGACCACATATTCTTTTAGTTCAAATTATACAGATGCGATTTATGGGTATGAATGAAGATTATCCAAGGTTGGAATAACCGCAGGACGATGTAGCAAAACCAGAAGGTACAATCAGTCATTAAAAGGTCAAAAATAGGTCAGCACAAAACTCAATCACAATGCGTGAATTTTCAGTCAACCGTGACTGCAGCCGGATCTCGTCCGTGGAGCGAATGGGCTGCCTTGACGCAGCCGTTTCAACATTCGTTAAACTCACAACTCTCTCGTATATGGCTCATCCGTATAACAGACATGGCTTATACGTATCTCAGACAAGGTTTATCCATTTGTCAGGTACGGCTTATATATACGTATGTCAGATACGGCTTTTATGAATCTCAGACACGATTTATTCGGATCTCAGGTACGGCTTATGCGTATCTCAGATACGGTTTATACGTATCTCAGACACAGCTTATACTCGTACGTAAACGAACACAGGTCAGCTGAAGGTCCGGTACAACAGTTGACGAGAGGCAGCAATTTTTTTCCATTTCACAATCATCTCATCATATATGATGCCAGGAAAATAATCTACTCGATCTCCACGAGCGTTGAATGCAAATTCGTAAATTAACGCAAAGGTACTTCGCCTAAAGCGTGATGTTGAAAGCATGAACAAAAGTGGTCCGCTTTTGAATCTCACAATTTTGGTTTGCTAAACCGCATTGAATAATTAATGACCCTTATAGAAGACTTAGATGTGCGAACTGGACGCGGTTTGTTGCGTCAAACACTTGTGTGAACCCTAGGTTATCGTTTGTTCAAGTCACATACTTGTCACAGTTCGGTAAAGGAGTAATATTCTAGTCGATCATACTAACGTGACCACAAGACGTGCCTTTCGGCTTTGATTCAACAACAAACAAGAGACTAAGAATGCTATCAAATTCGTCTAATAAACTGTTAATCGGGTTCAACAGGAAACATTGTTATTGAAACTTCATAAGCAGATGATATGTTGTTTAAATGAAAGCTGTTTCCAACGTCGACCTGAAAATTATTTATCTTCACGAAGGTTTCTCTCTCTATAATCAAAGTATTGAACAATTTACTATTCTCCAGATCTCCAATAGACACTCCAGCGCCGACCAATATAGTCGGACAGAATTGCATGCTCATATGAATTTGAGACAAGCTACCTTGTAGAGCATTCTTGCATTTATCAATCAAGACATTACGCTGTCAAGTAATATCGATTTATCCACAAAACACAATTCTCTTGTACTTTAACCAATACTTCAGACCGAGTTTTGAGCTAAAAACATGTCATATTACCCTGTGTACAAAACTAAGGCACAGGGCCTTATAAATGAAGAACAAATACCATAATCAAAATGGTTGTTTCTACCATGACTCACATCTCGGACACCATAACGCATTTAAAGCCAAGATACGTTTGCATGCACTCCCTTTCTTCACGTATGTTGGAAACTCATAACTCTTCGTATTATATTTGATGCAGAATGCTCAGAACCTTTAAGCAATCCTGCAACACTCGCTTCCCTTTGATCAAAAAACTCCCCTATACCCTGACTTGCTCTCCGAGCTCCTTGTTACAACTCCTTGTATCTCCTCGCCTCTTGTCGCAATTCCCCGAGCGCTTGTTACGAGTTTGTGCGGAGATCCCAAGCCACTTACGGCCACTGCCTGCGTCGCCTCACCTCCAGGGACTCTCGTGACACTTGGTGACCGTTCCATGGCCGCACGCGGCCAATTTCTCAGTCATTCTTTATTGACGCTGCTATGTAAATACCTTACTGCTGGAGTTCTGCTGGTAACGGTACAGTTTCTTTCGAAACTCCCCATTCTTCAGGAATAATATCCTCGTTTCTCAACATTAGCAGAAATTTCTTTTCCGAGCCTGAGATTGAAAATCATTATTACCCCTCGGTGCTCAAGTAAGTCATAATTTGTAGAAGCCTCAGTTGGTGAAGTCTACATTTCACGGCCCTTGCTCTCATCTGTTCCTTAACAGCTCGGCACTCGATGTTCCCTCGTTCACAGGACTGAGGGCTGCCCTCTTACCCTCGTCCAAATGACCCAATTAGCACAACGAAGTACGTGATAAGCACGCGGCTTCTGAACTATTTACGACAAAGCCCAGAAATTCTCTCTCTCTGAGACTACAGAAACATTCCTCGTACGAAATAACTCGGCTTTGCTGAGAGAAAAATAGTCAAATCGTCAGGATATCCTGACTTCCATCTTAAATTTTTTAAGTCAGAGCTCATGAGAAAAATTAACTGTAATGTAACGTTCGCTCCCTTCAGATGTTTCATTTACTTGGGCAAAACTTAAAAGGGATCTTCATTAAAATGAAGTTATTCAAATAAGCTTCCGAAAGGAAACGCACATTTTCCCCTCAAGATTTTACTGCTGTAAAATTAATGAATCATAAAACAAAGCTTGCCAAGATTTATTCACGTAATTTACTACGTTCTTCCTCTAAGCGTCCTGTGAGTCAGTATATGGTTAAAATTTGAAATTTTCCCTAGTTGGACCTCATTAGAAAAGGAGTTAATTCGAATAGGAAACGCACGAATTTTGAGCAAAATTAACAAAATATTTTCTTCATCTGACATTGAATTCACAAAAAGTTTGATTAGTTACTATAAACACAGACCAGACGAATTCAACATTGGCGCTTGATTGCATTATGAGATATGAACCATCAATTTTGGATACGCATGAAGACTGAAAGTCAAAAGTGATCATCCACAACGGAGTGAAAAACTGGAGTCGATTTGAGCACAATCTGAGGTGCAGGCTCGATAGACAGTAAGAGCTTCGAGACGAGAACTATTTAGAAAAACAGAAATTATTTCGAATGTCAATTCACACGGAAACAAATACGAATATTTGAATATTAAATGCACCTTGAAGATAACGTCATGCTTTGAACAGATTTATGTTGAGCAATTCTCTCAATCAGTATCCATTTCATTTCTTAAAAGTTGTTCTAAAGTAAATTTACAAGTTGGTAGATTTAAATCATAGTAGGTTTATTTATTAGTGTTTGACACTGCTACGCTTGTATTGAAATTTTTTAAATTTAAGCCGCAGGTGCCGCTATGTTGAACTTTAAGATTTAGATCAAAGTGTTCACCAATCACAGTTGAGAGGGTACGTCGATATCTAATTGCACTTTTCGTTCCAGAACTTCATTAAACGAAGATAGGTGTTTGAAGATGGCAACATTGGTGTTCAATAAAACACAACCATTCCCATGAGGACTCTCCAATTCGCTATAATAACCATCTCTCACACTCTTTCAATGTTGTCATGATGGTCGAGGTCGACAGACATCTTGCTTCCTCGTTTTGCTCAACGCTTGTCCTACATCTCTTATCTTCTCGGCCGGCAGAAAAACGCTTCTACGAGTTAATAAAGCTATGCCCTTGCATTGTAATAAAAGTCTGCCCTGGATTTCAGTTCCTTTCACACATTCCGTTCATAAAAATCGAATCATATCTTTGGTGCAATCTGATGCGGAGCGATGCGAATAAGCTTACGCTGTCGTAGCTGTCAAACAACTGAAGCGATCGTGATTAAACTCCGAGCATACGACCACAGGAACACCAACTCGGTGCGTGCGTAAACAAACGAAACTTTGCAAACACCAAATCTTGTAATGCTGGAAAATGCAGGTAATTTTAGACCGATCCTCTCATAGCAACATTTAACATTTAAATAATTACCATTTCAAAACTTGCCAGTTGTCTATCATAGTTGTGAGATGATGTAAGTTTTTTTCCTCATCGAATCAAAATTAAGCTTCATTCTTGTCACTGAAAAATAAAAAAAACATTTCCCTATACTTCGTGCTGCGACTCACATGTCTTTCACAGTGAGACGACCTATTTTAATTCATACATGTCAATTTGTGAAATAACTTATCTTTAACGCCTCCAACAAACCTTTAATCATCGTCAGCAACGCAACGAAAATCCAAGCACTATTTTAGCTCAAAAACAAATTCTCCCAAACATTAATTACTGAAGGATTTATTTCCTATTTCGATCTCGGTTTTCATCAAATTCGCTACGATTTGCATGGTTAAATTCGCCATCAGAGGTAATGACCGCAATTCCTGCGCTCAGGCTGCATGAATTCATTGTCAGCCGTGGATTAATTATCTTGCAGCCACAATTATTGCCGCACAACATGCAATGACGCAATAAAAAGCGTTCGAGGCCGCAAAAGCTTACGAATAACATTCCACGTACGCTGTGGGGTGCAAGGCTTCTTGCAGCTCCGGCAAATAGAGGTTTGAACTCTAATTGGGAGGTATATGTCGGGTGGTTAGTATCTTCTCCCGAGATTCTTACTCCGGCTCACTGGATCCAGATTTGAGTAGATCACTGATTAAATGGTAACTGTTAATTTGAAGTGAACGTCCTAGCATGTGTTTATTTTTAATGTGATTGAACATACATCATTATAAAAGCAGCGTTAAGAAAGGGTACGATCAATTACACATTCTAATTTTTTGGGAAAAGCTAACACAAGAGTTCGACGGCGTTCATTCTCAAAATTCTACGACTGTTCGATATTAAGCTCAAATAATAAAGACAATGCAGAGAAACTGTCAAATTATCGAGCTACACATTTGTGAAACGGGCATTTTCCCGAGTTAAACAAGCGTGTTAGAGCTTGTGTGGGAATATTGATGTCATTGAATGTGATAGTTATTGCTCTTCTACATCCACTTAATGCTTGCGCGTGAGGGGAGCTGGGCGGGGCGGAAGTGAATGAGCGGCTTGAAAAGGGGCTCTCGGCTCGTTCATATTACCAAATTTATTTTATTCGCTAATCTCATCTTTTAGTTTAATTTAAGCCTATAATTTTGTCATTCGTCCAGATTTCAAAGAGTTATATTATTTTAAACAGTAAATAATCAAAGAAAACCGTAGCTGCAAAACGCTGTACCTTGGCATCGTGCTTTAAAATTCATGAAGCAAATATTTCGTCTAGATCGACTTCAATATGATTAGGATGAAATAACCTTGTGGAAAGCAATACCGGTTAACATCATTGAAACAGAATTTACCGCTCTGAACACTATTAATTTAAAATCCACTTTACCTGCACAAAGTACATACAATTTTAAATTTCTGCATTTTTACGCAAGCAGATTCAATAATTACGCAAGTAGATTCAATAATTACGCATGCAGATTCAATAATTACGCAAGCAGATCCAATAATTACGCAAGCAGATTCAATTATTACGCAAGCAGATTCAATAATTACGCAAGCAGATTCAATAACTACGCAAGCAGATTCAATAATTACGCAAGCAGATTCAATTAAAAAGTACTCATATGGTGCGGTCATGAGAACTCTTCTAGATGGTAAAGTACGTCAAAAAATGATTGCGGCCACCATATATCATTCTTAAAGTTGGGAAAGACACATTCACTGAGCTCGTTACGAAGAAAGCTGCTCTACCGACGCGCCAGGCTACGTTATATATATAGCGGCTGTAGAAGTGAGCCATACGCCCCTCTCCCTTACGTCTTTATCTATAATTATAGCCTAGGCACAAATTTAGCATTACAGCTTTTCGGAGCTCAGTGGTCAGAAGAGCAGATAACGACCGTAAGAATGGTCGAAGTGAAGTGTGGGCGGCAGACACCTATGAAATATGAACATTGCTTACAACTATTGCTTGGTTACTGCGTTTGAGATGGAGCTTAACATCCTTTGCAATGGCGCCCTAATCTCTGCACAATAGCCGGGCCGGACATCAGTAAAGTTTAATTGGTTTCCTTGCAGTTGGCCACGCTAATGCGTTGCTGTTTACCAAGCATATTTAGGGCTGGACAATGAGATGACGACTTGAAAGCTACGAGTGCTCCAAGTTTGCCTTCAAGAATTAATTTGTGCTCGAGCTTAGAAACATAACTTAAGCAAAAAAAATTCTCCCGCTGGAAAATAAATGTATTAATCTTTGCGAAATTAATACACTCCTTGCAAAGCACAATAACCTTTGTTGGCGAGGAGGCGTTATTAAATTACGAAAAAGACAGTTTGGTCCCGAAATTTGGTCTTAGATAAACCAAACGCTACTCTACGAGTATGAAATGAAATTGTCCGGGATACTTTCGTTCTGCCGCTGCAATGGTTCAAAGCATATATTTCTTTTCGTACAAGCTTTGTCTCCTTGAAAACATTGTATTTTACTTAAACATAGCGAAATACATCAGGGAATTTATGGTCCGACAAAGGGTGATGCTTTCAATAAATTTCCTATGACTACTCACGAAATGTCTTTGACGCCTCATTGTTTTCGTAGAATTATGTTTCCTCATTTAAGAACCCCTGTAAACTGTTACTAATATCGAAATTTATTCTATTTGTAAGCAATTTGCTATGAAAGTTATTTAAAAATATCATTTTAGTTTTTAATGATAATAAAAAATTAGTTTCTTTCATCCTTTAATAGAATATCGAGTCACGTTGCGGGCTATTTCACGGTACAAGACGCCTGTGTTGAGAAATTCAACCTGCCATATTTCGAGAGGTCTCGAGCGGCCCCTGGGCGCTGGAAAACCATTGTATCGAATGATCGCTGGACCGCATGCACTAAAACAGGCGTTATCGATACGAGGGGTCACAGGTCGCATTCATGACCGCAGCAAAGCCTTCCTTGTCAGCAAACGATCAATTGCAACCACAATTTAGGGATTTTTAAATACAGCATGAACGCCGATGAACGAGGAAGAGCAGGACAAAGTTTTTGAAGATGATGTTTATACGAACTACACAGTCCACTGACTGTCCAGTGTTGTATCATACTGTGCGTTTGAAATAACTGCTCTGACACCTCGCGTTAACTGACCTTTCAATTCTCATTTGTCAACAGATTATGTTTTGTTCACTGTGGTGGCTCGCGACGTTTCCATTGCTGGCTTCCCACTTAGCACTATTGAATAGTTAAACTGTCTCTTTGAAGCGAAGTTTAGAAAATTACTGAAATTTCCCTTGTTTCCAGGCATAGTAACGATTTTGCTATGGTTGAATATATGACCACTAGTTTTCCCTAACTATGCAGAAAAACTACAATATCGACCAACCCTTTTCTTGAAATAATTTTTCGAGACTGTAAAGTATTTGAGAATCATTCTTCAACAGCACGCACGGTTCAACGGCATATAAAGTTTCAGGAGGATTTGGCATCTCTGGCGATAAGCAGTAATGAGCTGTTCGACGTAAGCTTAGAGATGCATGAGAATGCTTATCTTTCCGGGTAAGCGTGCACGAGCAACACCAAACCGGTATGAGGCAAGTCAAGCGCCTGATTTCATGAGGTAACGGATGTTTTTCAGTGTCGATTATTTAGTAAAATTGATCAATCGGTACTTGCATTATGGCAATACACTAACGTGACCCTGAGTAAGTCTTCCATACGGCAACCCTTAAAAAAATTAGGACTTCTTGCAACATTGGCTAGAAAGTTCACCTTCCGATCAGGCGACACACCTTTTGAAGGTTCTGAGTTGCATTCAAGAATACAAACAATATTCCTCAAAATAGGAAACTAAATGGCTATACAATTGACCGTGTAATCCAGGCCAATTTCACTTACGAAAGACCGGTACTTTCTGCTGTATCTCTAAAGAATTGTGTACATCACTTTAATTATAATGGAAAATTAAGAATACATTAAACAACTTATGAACACTCGAGTGACTGGGTGAGAGCAATCAAGCACTGGTTCCTTTGTCGTCACTTCCATTCAAGCAGAACAACTTTAAATCAATTTCACTTTCCCCTCAGTAACAGCCATCTTCAAGCGTTGAACTTTGTGAATGGCGTGACTAGGCAACGCCCCAATGAGTCAATGTCCCTAAGCGTTAGTTAGCTAACATGGTCTTCTAAAGTACGAGGTGCATCCAGAAAGTAAGTTTCGCTTACTGCTAACAGGCCCTATATTTTGAGGAGGCTAGCACGCGTATGTGAGAAAGTAATGACGTAGCAATCGTAGGCGTAAATCATCAAGATGTATGGTTGAGGTCAACAATATCTGAACTCCTTGACATTTTCATGACAGACTACGCCACCTTACCAAGAACAACTATACTGTTTACGAGTGGCACCGCCTGATTCCTCAGTCACAAGAGTACGGGATGAAGATTCGTAACTCTAATTCCAACCCCTTTCGCTTGTGAGGTTCGGTCTGTGATGAAATTTTTCGCCGCACAGAACATGACACCAATCGAAACCCGCCGCCATCTGTGGGAAGTGTATGGACCGGGCAAGCAGGTGGTGCGTGGAATTCTCAGAAGGTCAGCAAAATGCGCATAATGTGAAACGCAGTGGGCGGCCACCTCTCGTCACGGACGATATTGTGAACCAAGTTCAGCAGCACATTTTTGGAGAACCGTCTTTTCATGATTACGGAACTCAGCAGCCGCACTCAGTAGGTCAGCATTACGCGTTCCACTGTGACGAAGAGTTGCAAGTGGTGGTCAAACAATAGTACATACTTATCCCAGGCTCCAGACTTTTACCACAAAGGGATACAAATGTTGATCCCACGGCACGACAAATGTTTCAATTCTGGTGGGGATTATTTGGGAAAACAGTGTAAGCCTCGTCGTACATGTTACAATAAAGTTTTCCGATGAAACTGTGTTTTCATTTTTTTTCTCTTTCAACAGCATTGGAAACTCATTTTCTGAATGCATTTCGTATGGTAGACGCGCGAGTTAACCCTCACTCATCTTGAAGTGATTACTTTTAATGCAACACGTTAAATGTGAGAACAAAACGCTAGTCCACCACATGTTCTCCTTGATCGAAGAGTTTAAAATCCCATGCTCATAATTATTTAATTAAAATCAGCTTTGTATCTCCAAACAAGAATAGGTTGCAGGGTAAAGCATTCATTCTCGTTGTATTATAATATTATTGTCCTGGTGTGGTTGGTAGCAGTTCCATTTGTTCAATGATTTCTAATTTCAGGCCAAGTAAGGTAATTGTGTAGTTACGCAAAGTTCTCAATCGGTTCCCTTTCTTGAAATTATTTCGAAATATTTACCGCTAAATTTGTGAGTAAAACAAACAAATATTGGAAGAAGTAATTTCCATTTTATCCTCTCCACAGTAAATAAAATGATGAAATTATCTGAATAATTTAATCCAGATAATTATTCAATTTCTTTCTCCTAACATGCGCCTTCACAGCTGTTTTGAATTAAGATCATTTCTGCAACTTCTTGAAATCTGTAACAAACTACGAAAAGCAACGCATGAAGTACTCAATGTTCAAATACGCTTCTCACTACGAATTGTGCGTGTGATTATGAGTAAATCATCTTCCTTTACTTCCACTGCAGCAACTCCATTTGTTATTCGTTTAAGGACTTCATTGTGACTAACATATTTCTTATGACCTTAAAACTTTAGAAGTGTAGACACATTTGTTGAAGAAAATTAAAACTTTGTTTTTCTTCGATGTGAGATACACATTTTTGATGAGGAGTCCCAGGGTAGGCAAAATAAAGATTTAATGGGCAAAATTCTTTCTACAGTTAAATTTAATTCGAAAAAAATAAATTGCCGATTTCAACCAGTAAAGACGAACCCAGCCATTGTCGGTGACACACATCCTGAGGAGACCGCTGCGCCTCCACCCAGCGAGCTGCCACCACCGTGGCAGCCACCACCTGGAGGCAGGTTCCGGCAAGACGCCAAGTTACTTTAGACTCAGCGCCGGGTGCGCAGAATTTTCTTGGCAAGAGACGCTAACTCGGCTAAGTCGCTCCAACTGAAGACTCTTGTTCGAAAGTTGAGTCTCTCGGGCAGCGATTGCTGGATTTACATAGAATTCAGCTGTCTAAAGCGACGAGAGGTTATTGCTTCCTTTTGTGAGAGCAGTTTTGCCTGGAAGTTTCGAAACACACCTTGCTTGTATTGCTCCGCTGAGGGATGGCGCTGCAGCCGTGACGAGTTTTGTCTTCTGCGAGGATTTGAAAAGTTTGCGGCGCTGACGCCTGATATGTAACCGAGGGTAGGACCACGCGCTGTAAGATGAGCAGCTTTTTCCCAAGTGTTTACTCATCTGTATCATGAGCGCCTTAAACCTCTGACTTAAACTTATTTTAAAAATAGCGGAGAAATGAATGCATAACACTTGCCTTGACAAAACAGGATCGTTCTTTCTTGGGGAGGCGGCGTAGTTTCTCATGAAATTTTCGAGGAGTTGCAGATGTTATTGAACATCAATCGAAAATATTGATGGGTTGACCATCATGTAAAATATCATACCCGCACATTCAAGGATAATTGTAGCATTCCTACGCACTAAATTAACTTGACGCTGAGCCCTTCTGAAATGAAGCTCATCCAACCTACCTTTTAATTCTTTAATTTCATATATTCATAAAATATTCAGGAGATATTTCTTTGCCTAGAATTTATAACTGACTCCTAGTTACAAATACAGCATAATTCTAACAGTCTGAAGACTTTTCTTTAACTAGTTTTCATTTACAACGTTTTATTTTACTCTCATACATTATAGTTAAACTTTACGAACGAAAAGATAAACCATTGCATTGTTATATTCATCAGTATGAACGCGTTAAGTGTGTTTTTACTAAGATAATATGAAGACCATTGAAAAATTTTTACGCAAAGTGTATTTCATTAAAGTAAAATTTCAAGGAAAGCTAAACATTAGTTGTTTTTGATAATTCATTCAAACGCTTTAATGTGCGGAAATAAAAATTGGAAGCGCCTACAAAATCCTTGATTCGAACATTGGAAATCAACTCAATACAGAATTTAAATGTCTTACTTTACTAGTTTTTGAAGTCACATACATTATATTCAATTTCATGGATGTCATAAATCACAATATTAAGACGCCAAATTATGTGATTTCGTTAGGCGATTTCAGATTCATCTTGTTCAGTCAATATGAGTAAAAATAAAATTCCGCCAGCCTCATTTCTTGCAGCCTGTAAAAACAGTGAACTAAATTAGTTGCCTGTGTTTCTAGTAAAAAAATAACAGGTAAAATTGTAAATTTCCCAAATCTATCGATATATTAAATGAAAAACTACCAATTGGATTTGAAATATTTCCTAGCATAAAGGCCTTAAATTGATAATCAAACCTTAAGAAGTAGGCAGGTGCTAAATCAGGAATTTAATATATAATTGAGAGAAGAAAAAATAGCAACGAATTTAGTCTGATATTTTACTCTATGCATGATGACTCAACGCTTATGAATACTGTAAATATTGATGAAGAACGCCTTGAGGGGGAACTCTCCCCTTACATTCACACATGAGCTTTGGCTTCTGCGACAGCCGTTTATTTTGTTCAAAGTATAATGAGCGAAAGTAAATGATCCTGCGCCTAAAATTAAATAATTAACTTGTGGGAAATTTGAAACTAGTTTCTCGTGCATTCATATCAAGAAGTGCTTACATAATTATCTCGGTGAAGTTAATTTACCACGCAACATTTTTCTAACTTTCTACCAAAATAATGTTGGCACAAACAATTCCCAAGAGCCAGAAACGTGAATGGGTTTCCGCACAAGGCTAATGAAATGTTTTACTTTTGGAAAAAAAGAGAGAACAAAAACGTAAGTTTCCAAAAAGTTAATATTAAATTTCAACACGGATAAAAAAAAAATTCTAGATATAATATTTCTTACATTTTACCCGTGGAAATGAAGCAGAAAAATATTCTAGAGGCTAAAGATAGCAGTGGTTGAATTAACTCCGAGCAATGTTGTTAAAAATATGCTCTTCCAGTTAGCTATTAATTAGGAAAACTAAAACAACTTGAAACACTCGACTGAACAGAGGAAAATAGTCATAGGTGATTTTCAAGTAATGAAAAAGGGTTAGCTTACATATTTTATAAAAAACATCGTCCAACACTCTCGTCCAAAACAAATAAACATTAACGCTGAAATGAATGTCAATACTGGTGCATGATAACGTGTGCAAAAATATGTGAGATTACAATAGGCTCAAAAATCCTAAGCCACAGGTTGAGTTTATTTCAATTTTTATTCGTATTTTAAGACGCAGAAACACACGACGCTCACAGATATAGCGATACATCTGTTTTCAAAATCGTGAATTAGTGTACTAATTTTATTTACCGAAATACGAGAGTTATTGCTGGTAAATAATTTATTCCATGATGGTCGCACAGCGTTTATTGGATGTAATCATCATGATTTTCAGTTTTTTCCTATAAAGCTAAAAACTTCATTCAGCTACATCTAGTTTACGACTGCCTTGTTCAGTGTTCTCGGAAAAAGTCTCAAGTAGAACACATCCAAATGAACCAGTTTCTAGCTTCCTCATGGAAACATCGGGAAAATCAGGAAAGAATAATGCACATGAAACGTTTCCGGGGTGCCTTGTTCTCTCATTATTACCCATTATAGCACACAGACACGTGATACATGAGATAAAATGAAAACACGGTGGCAGACTTATATTGTTTGAAGGTAACAAATAGCTACAAAGTTTCTACTTTGCTCATCAGCATCAACTGAACTGTACTATGCAGGCTTAATGTGAGGTCAAAGCATTAGGACTAAGATGGAATACGATGTAGAAATGCGGAATAGTCATTGCTACCAAAGGAAACGTCGTCAGATGTGTAGAAAATTAATTTACCCGAAAAAAGAATGGGACCAAAAAAGCCAGATTGTTTTCTTTCGACTCACAATTCTCAAGTATGATTTTTTTTTTCAAATAAAACGGTCAAAAAAAAGCAAAATTAGAGATGCTCACAAAAATGGCCTCGCCGCCACCCCTGTTCAGAGCAGAGTTAGTGCTGACGCCGCTGGGGCCAGATTCACTCAACCACAACGCTCCTTCCGAAGATGTGAACCGATATTCGGAATATCAAATTTACTAGCACAGCGTTCCAGCCCTCCAGAAGTTTTGTAAGTAATTCAGAAATAACATCACACCATACTTTATTCCGAATCACGCGTCGCTACCTAGCAGATGGAGGTAATATTACAGTCTACAGCCACAGGATAAGTTCTAAAGACTAAGCAGTGGAATTGTTGTTATGCCTACTAATACGTCGAAGAAAACTCCTCTCAAGTGTATAAATATATCTTATAATGTTTAATTACAAAACAAGTTTTGGTAATGTTATCTGCCGCTATTTGAACTTCCATGGCGAGAGAGTAAAAATCTCGAATCTGCCCCGCATTTACGCCTTGCGGACTTGTTAAGTGAACTGTGTAATTTACGTATTATTGTAATCTACGAGTAATGTTTAGTAAGCTAACTGTAGTACAAAACAGTCTTTTATGAACGGCTCAAAATTGAATGGGAGCAACGAACCACACATCGAGCCCAAACTTTGATACATGTGCAAGTCATAAATAAGAAATTGCGTGTTGCCACTGCATTCTGAACAATAATTGCTATTCATTTCGAAAGTCCTTCAGAAAAGCATGAACGTTTTCGAGCTTACCTGTGCAGGCATGAGCATGTGAACACAAGTGAACAGGTATGGCTGCACACGAAGAAAATAAAAACTTTCAAGCAGAGCCAGGCTTGTTTCAACGGATGTAAATGTGGATGTCAGGGATGCATTATAGAGCACGCATGATTGCTCCGACTTTCTGTGCGTCGGCAACTGTGGAAACAAAAAAGCAGTTACATAGGAGTAAGTACACTGTGGGGGCACACTGCAGCCATTTCTGGCTTACAACTGAGTTCGTACAGGGATGTTTGAGCAGGCATAACTACATGTGCCACCACATGCAGACTATGGGAAAGAAGTCCAAGACGCAACAGCCCAGCAACGATATGACCGAGCGATGACGGTAAAGAGTGGTTCGAATAATAAATTAATCAAAATCTTCGATTCATTTTTGCAAAAAAGTTCCCTCAAAGTCCTCTACTGCTATGATACTTGTTGATTGTGCTTAAATAAATATGGACTTGGTCTTAGAACTGCTAAAGGAGCGCAGAGAGGCGAATATGTCCCTGACTAGGTTATAGTGGAAAAGGCATAGAAATTTTTGCATTTTTGCCAAGTTTGCACTCATATTATGCATTATATTGTTAGAATTTCTCGAAATATACAACCTTGCAAGTAGTTTTTATAAAATCAAAAACTCAATCATCCTCCCTCTTTTCGATTGAGGATGGAATCAATCAAGTCCTGGCATTTGCCTCCGCTGGAGATGTACTCACATTCTTTATAAGGGAGCAAGATCTTAGGGAAGAAGAGGCTTCTCGTCATAGCCGTGTGTGTAGCGGACCTGACTCCGTGCGGGGAGACCCGGGTTCGAGTCTCGGCGTTGTTGGCGATTTTCTCTGTTGGGTATAGGAGAAAAATTCTAAGCACAATACCCCACTCTACCCAGGTGTCTGAAATGGGTACCGGTCTTCGACCGGGGGAAAGCGTCATCGCGTCCTGGTGTTAGTTATAAGGCATTTGAAAAACCAATGTAAAAGGTGATATGTATCATGCTTCAATTGGAAATAAAGCATCCGTAGATGCCGATGTTTGTTTGTTCTCAGTTCCTTCGCTACTCGTTACCATATTCTGTACCTGTATGGCAGTTGAACTTGAGTACCACTTCAAGTTCATTGCCCCACACAGGGGGTGGGATATCATGATAAAATTGATTGGTCCATGCAGGCTCAATTCTTTGTTCCATTTTATATTCCTCTTCTTGAGTCCATCTCACAACTAATTGGAAATTGAACAGGACTCCACAATAGCAGAGGAGTAGGAATTGTAGGGGTAGGAATTCAGTCTCTATAAAATGAACATTTGATGTTCATTGTAAGCTGTCCGTCACAGACAGAAAATTCTTGTTAGCTTTAAATACAGGATCGCTCAATGTAATAAAGTTGTAGCAAGCAGGAATTTACGATTTTTCGACTAGACCGAGTTCACTTTCCATTAATTGTTCCGTTCTTCGTCCATCAGTATAGCCGTGTGTTTCTTATTCAGTTTACATCAATGTTTCAAATAAGAGAAAAAACGGAAAACGTTAGTCGAGGATTGAGGATCTCTCAGATGATCGATGGAAGTCTGCTGACACAAATACTATGATAGAAAAAAGTACTATACTAGAGAGCGAAAAAAGTAGCCCCTAAATTAAAACTGCTCAAGAATCAAACTGTTTTTTTTTCTGAAAGTATGGAAGGAAGAGTGAATGAAAAAGTTCACTTGAATCACTATTATAAAAGGAGCCGCGTCCTCCGTCTGTGTGACCCCCTCTTCTAATCGATAGCTTTGATGGCAACAAGGGTAAAGCTTAAGAAATACAAGAAATTATTCTATTGCTTTATATTTCTGTAGCGATTCAATTCCCTTTCACTTGCATTATGGTATTCAGAATACGCAATCGGCTTTTTTTTACAAATAGAAATTTTCTTTGGAGCTTTCATTGTTAAAATTCATCCTGTTGCCTCGATATTTTTAATTTATAATGCAAAAAAAAAACGTTTTAAATTCGTTTGACCAGTAACCTGGCTACCACTTAGTATAAGGCCCAAGATTTTGAAACTTGAGTTATTGTTTTCGAAATTGTGATTTTCTTGAAAAGCTTAGACATTTCAAAAGACGACATCTCAGAATAAAATTGCGGCAGAAGAGGCTACCATGGATAGAATTGTGTCCAACCTCAAGAGAGGAGTAGCAAGACTTTGACAGCAAGAAAAACGCCGAACACGATCGGATGAACAACGCGAAATGGCAAGACGAAGCAATGCTGCTCGCCAACGAGAAGCTAGAGCTAAATTGACCCTTGAACGGCGATTGGAAATTCTACGGAATAATGCAGAGCAACACCGAGTAGCTAGAGAGAGCTTACCACATGAAAAAAGCGAGGAAATTCTTCGGCATGACGCTGAACATCATCGAATGGAACGAGAGAATTTAAAAACTTAAGAATGAAGAAATGAAATTCTTCAGATTGATGCGGAACAATTAGATCGTTTTTTCTCTCAAAAACCAAAGATATTGTATTAACTGTATGTTAACAGGGCATTGCACTAGTTAATGATGAATCACACAGCCAATACAGAGCTCATAAAGATTCCCGGTGCTTTCATGTCTGATTTTAAGTACGAAAAGATTTTACACTAAAAGTCGAAAGTATCTCACATATACATAGAGCTACATGATTTTAAGTTGCTGCGTATTTTGAAATTAGTCTTCACAATTGACGGTAGAAAGCAATAACTCAGCAAAAACTTTCTAGCCAACGACCTTAGCCTGGGTAACAATAAGATGCATAATTCGGTACAATAAATTTTGCAGCAGAGCTCAAAAATCATTCAACCGAGCCAGCGCAGAAATCCAAGGACTCCAACCAGTCGACATCATCAAAATCTGCCCTCACCACAAAATGAGGGCAAGCTGATCCGATGCTGCATATCCCGTTGTCTTTTAATGCCTTCAGTTTTATTCACAAATTTGTTCGACTTGGAGACGCCGGTGAAATCTCCTGGGCCTCGCGACCCCAAAACTGCTCCCTTTTAATTTGATTTATTCAAAGCGGAAGGAAGGCAGAATAAATTTATCATCAATTTTCTGAGGCTGTGGCTCGTGAAATTTTTATCATTTGGCCGCTTGTCGATTTAAAAAGCGGGCCCTACTAAACGGCGTCTGAATATTAGAAGGAGCTCACCCAGCGCCACCGGAACCGATTCCTCGTTGGACCTCACCGTCCCTCAGACGATAAAAATCATCAGTTGCACGGTAACTAGTGCTGCGAGTACGTCAGTTAAGCTGTGCAAATACCAACGAGTCAGAAAACTTGACGGTCATCACCGAATATAGATCACAACATGGCCATTGCGACGAACACTTCAAACACACAGCGATTTTTATTAAATGGCAGGTGTGGGATGTGTTCGGTTCCAGTTGTGTAATTCAAAAATTGCATTTTCTTCCCACGTATGTCTGACATGGGATAATTAACTTTGTAAGATCATGAGACACAACCCATACTCTAAGCACCAAATCCTCCATTGCGCACTGAACTGCTGATAGTACACTGAAGAACAGTGTAGAAAAATATTTTATATGATTCCCCTCGAGAATGCGCTGAACGGGATTATCCTTCTGCACACCTTGTAGCCGATCAAGAATATGAAGCATCCATTAGCTACACTCAAGGGGTGTACTGATAGTGTCATTAGTGTACTATGGGGAGCCAGCGCTGCTCAGCGGTTACCCTAGCTGTCCACCACAAAATCAACAACACTTGTTGCATGAGTCTGTCAGGGGTGTAGGTTGCAGTTGGGCAGGCTTAATCTGTGCATTCTATACTTCTCTCCCTCGTGGAGGAAACCAATGTGAACCAGGAAACTGTGAAACCAATTTCCCGCATGAGTGTCTTCGGTTTTATTATTTTTTGTTCTCATTTCAGATTTTCTTCACATCAAAGTGCATGCCACTTGCTTTGGCAGCGTCACAAGCCGCGCTAAATGAGACACTGAAATTTTGTCTTCTCTGATGAGCTTGGGTTAGAAAGGATTGTGCAATCAATTCAGCATGCACTGATGAAACAGTAATCTAGAGATTTCGAGTGTGAAGCCTCAATTATGATAATAATTATAATATTATTAATCTGGATATTTTCGCCTTAAGCTTAATTTCAACTACACACCTTCCACAAAATAAATTCCCGATTATTCTGTGTGATTAGCGATGGGGGGTTCAGAAGAATTACCTCTGACAACTCAGCGTGGAAGCAACTCCAGATGAGAAAATTTCAGATACGAATGTACTGTAAATTCCATGAATTACTTTCATCAGGAACAATATGGCTGCGATTCGATCAAAAAATCAACTGCCCGTGTCTTAGGTGAGCAAAATTAATTGAAAGAATTATTTTCTACGACGAACTTCTAAAGCAACCATTCCTTTGTTTTTTGAGTATATGCTAGGTTAAGATTTTCAAACTCGACAACCATTCTATAAAAATTAATATAAATGTTCTGTGATCTTTAAATATTTCTTGATATGGTTTCCAACAGTCATGCAAAATAATAATGAAAATTAGAAAATTAACACAAGAGCAATTGCTCAGTGTAGGTATTATTGATTACTGAACATTGCAGATAAACACTCCCTCATTTTTCACGGAGAAGCACGCTTATCGCTTGCCACTGATTTATAACCTAACTTGCCTCCTGCCTGAGGTAAAAAAGTATCACACCTTTAAGGAAAAATTTGTCTTCCAAATAAATGATCATATGCCTGGATCAAACAGTGATGCCAACAAAAAGTAAAATTTACAATTCGTAACTATTTATTTGAGATACTTTTATAGAACATTGATGTGCTATTTTCATGATCAAATTGCTTCGAAAATTAACCTGTCTACCGACTGATTCTCAGTCATGCCCTGAATTTTTTACTGTGAGTGCTCAAACATTTCTAACATCAGTCAAAAGTGAACGGAATAATTGGCGTATGTGACAAGAAGGCATCACTCGGCTGAGGAATAATAGGACAAGGTATATTGCTAGTCCAGCGTGAGGATGAAGCTCTTCAGTTGCGGCGGGGCGACGGGTGTCGGAATAGCAAATCTTTTAAAGTGCTCGCCAAGTCTCTTGAAGGATCTCCCGTCAAACTCCTGACAGATGATGCGACGGTCGGCGCCTCCGACACCTTCACTCCTAAATACGGACGCCAAGGCGCCGATAAGCACAGAAAACACGTAGAATCTAATGCCAAAAGACCGTTTGACGTACAAGTTTAGATGGAAACAACCCATGAAGGACGTATGAGCAAAGAAAACTAGGAACATATGCTCTGTAGGCGGCAGTAAGAAAGTTTAAACACGCAACTCGGAAACCAAATAAGAAGTAATATGAGATTCTTGCCGACAACAGACGATGAGACAGGGAAGACGCAGTCGATGCTTCATGCAATGTTGAACGATTAGACCTGAGACGTAGAATACTTGTACATGACGGAAACCCTTGGTAAAAAAAGGTTCGCACCACAGATCTCTAAGGAACTCTATGACACGCACAGTGCAGGAACGAACTCTGATACCTCTCCAAAGGAGATGCAAACTCGTCTAATAGGGAAAATTATGCGTTGGAAAATTGCCTATAATTCTAGGGTTTAGTGCAAACTGAATCTCTGAGCCATGTTAAAGCGATGTAAACAAGGCGAATAGAATCAAGGAAAATAGCTGCGCTCACAAAGAATGAGTGGATATTCTTGTGGTGTGCAGGATCGAATTGCAGTCATTGAGATGCGGTGATCAGAACTGACGGAAAGGCTATCGCAGCGAGTATAATAATTGGAAAGTAACGAGAGCAAAGTTCAGGCTCCTTCAATTATTTACATGACTATTCCTAAATAAAAATATCAGACGAACATTCTGATCACAGAGCCTAAAGGTGACTCGCAAAAAACTTCAAAATCATGAGAGGAGAAATTGATTAAGTTTTGGAAAACCCAACGAGTAACAATATCCAAGTAAATTGAAGAAATAATAGCAAAATAGTCAGGAATAACACGAACATCTCAATCGGCTGAAATACACGTTCAATATTAGAATAAAAGTTAGCTCGTCGGGGAAAAAAAGCGTCGCTAATAGTTATTCGAGTTCCAGTTATTCGTTCATTATTCGGTGTCTTAAGCTATGACCAAAATTTAGATTATGAGCGAGTTCTAAAGAAGTATCAGTCTCCATTCAAGCCTGGAAGGTACAAATTGGTTTCTTAGTTTCCCACAACGAAGGGACGAAAGCAAGATGTCTCTGAGTGGCAAAAAGGGCCTATCGCACTTGATCAGGCTAAATGACTCCCAAAGAAAGAAGCAGTGGACTTTACTGATGTTTCGTGCTGCACTGTTATGCGGGTGTACTAGCAATGAAAACAATCCAGTACATACGAAAATTCAAAATAAAATTGAGGTAGGGTTCTTATTCCAAAGCATAACCGAAAGACCCCACCGCCGTATCCTAATCGTTGTCCGGAGTAGTTTGTCCTCAAGAATGGAACTACTACGTACAACGAAACGTCATGAACCTAAGAGAAATATTAGTGAGACCACCTCGAACGACAAGTTAGAAGTTGAGATGGTCCTACACTTTAAGAAGAGTTTAAGAAGGGTTTAAAATCGACCAGACGCACTTTAGGACAGTTGTAGACAACACCACGTAGAATCGCCGCCGTCATTCACACTTGTGGAGGTCTTGAACTATATAAGTCCCAGATTACAAGTTTATGACCTTGGAGCTAAAATACGCAATGGTGGGGGTCCGGATCCTAAGTCCAAACTTCCGATCGCGATCGATCTTCCTCATCGGGGTCAGACTTGAAGATCGGAACCTCCCGGTGGAAAAGATCGGAAGTGCGAGAATCGCTCTTACAAAATGTAAGTCCAATCCCGATCCCGGCCGTAACGTAAAAAAATGAAAACAAAACGAAGACGACCAATCTGTCTCGCGTAGATGTCGTTTCTTCTTGTACGCAGCTTCAAAAACCGTATAACACGCCGCTCCAGAGCTCCGCTTCGATCGAGCGCGTGTTCAGCTGTGGGTTGGCCATCCTCCGGCCTAAGAGGGCGACCCTGGCTGCCGAGAACTTCGAGGACCTCGTCTTCTCGAAGAGCAACCTTCGTTTCCTCAGGAGAGCTCACGAGGTGGAGGTGGACGAGCACGACGAGGTCTAAACGAGGCGCTTCAAACAAAAGGACAGATAGCCTCGCCTTTGTTTCACATTATGTAATTAAATTGAATAGAGATTAGTAGAGTCAGTAGAGTAGACATGTTTGTGTATATAAGATTTAAAATATAAAAACTAAAAACATTAAATTTAAAATCGATGTGTTCCATTCTATTTCAGTATTATAGTACATATGTGACGTCGTGTACTTATGCTGAATTTGAATTGCATTAAAAACGCTTTGAAAACCGGGGGATCGCTGTTAAAATCTTAGGATCGGAAGATTAGAAGTTCAGGATCGCTTTAAATTTTTGGCGGCCCGGGATCGACATTGACATTGACCGGGATCGGAAGTTCGGGATTGGACTAATATTTTGAGGATCGATGCCCACCACTGAATGTACGTAAATGGTATGTTCAAATACCTATTAGTGTAACCATTAGCGTAGATAGACAATATTCATGTTTTCTTTTTTGTGCCAAAATAGCAAAGTAGTTAAGGTGTAGGAATGTAAATTATGACATGAAGGACCAAATTTTTGGAACTCAGCCCACATGTCAAGTCCTGCAGCAGTGGGTGCTCACTACCAGACGTGTGTGTTGTGTTTTACGCTTCAGCTACCCTACGTCGTGTTTAAATAAACGTTACGAAGAAGGGTTCGTTTGGCCAACGATCACCTTCGCAAAAGAACCGTCATCACAAAATGTATTCTCGTCGATAAGAACTGCATATGATTAGCTCTACGAGCATCGCCCAGGACATCGCAGCCAACGGCTACTACATCGACGAGCGTCGTTTGAAAGCTACCCCACCCTGATACCCCACTCTGGGAGTAACACGTCACCAACGTCATGAGAAAGCTGTACTGCCGAACACTTCCATCTCTCTTCATATAATTCAACTCTTTCCGTCGACACTTAGGGTCCTGTTCATTCTAGATAAATTACTTGTTAATTAATATGTAAACTTGATCCAATCTAATTATCTGACGACACTTGCTATTTCCGGTTAATTGTTAATGTAGAGTATCGTGAACGAGGACACGTTTGTTCTCAGGCTTGACAGCGACGCCGAAGCTGCCTCGTCTGGGAGACTGCGGGACATTAGCTCGACAGCGATACAAAGTGCAGGACGCGTAGACGCCTCGCTCCGCCCTCTGGGCAAGCGAAGGCACGGCAGTTATATTCATTGAAGTCACATAATGACTTATTTGGTTAATCACCGATCTGGAATTTGAGTCCAGCTAAGTATCTACCCTACATGTCATCCACTATTATCATTCATATCTCGTTATTTCACGTCTAGGCTAGTTGGAATTCGCCTTCAGTGTACGAAGCATTATTCTATACCTAGGATGTGTACGTAAATTCATTTAATGTATTACATAATCTGTTTCGCTGACTGATCCAGTGACGAGGCCTCACCTCGATATGAGCTTTTATAAATAAATTCCTGTCCATCGATTGTGTTAACTAATTTGAATTAGAAGACGTCATCATTTCAATATTAAATTAAGAATTTGGAAGCCTGTTTATTTAATCCCTTGCAATTATTTACCATTTAATTATCAGAAATAAATGTCATCAGAAAATATTAATGACAGAGTAACATCAGAAACATACTGAAAGATACGTCATCGGATATAAATGACTTATGAATACTATCAAAGTACTAGCGCAATGTAGGATCATTATATGTGGCGCTAGTCCTGCTGAAGTGAGTGCTCACTACCAGACGTGTGGCGCTAGTCCTGCTGCAGTGGGTGCTCACTACCAGATTTGTGGCGCTAGTCCTGCTGAAGTGGGTGCTCACTACCAGACGTGTAGCGCTAGTCCTGCTGCAGTGGGTGCTCACTACCTGACGTGTGGCGCTAGTCCTGCTGAAGTGGGTGCTCACTACTTGACGTGTGGCGCTAGTTCTGCTGAAGTGGGTGCTCACTACCTGACGTGTGGCGCTAGTCCTGCTGCAGTGGGTGCTCACTACCAGACGTGTGGCGCTAGTCCTGCTGCAGTGGGTGCTCACTACCAGACGTGTGGCGCTAGTCCTGCTGCAGTGGGTGCTCACTACCTGACGTGTGGCGCTAGTCCTGCTGCAGTGAGTGCTCACTCCAAGATGTGTGCCACAAGCATAACGGGCTGAAATATGTGTCATGAAAATAAAAAATGGCTACACGATCTGGTAATGCAAGTAATGAAGTTCTCTTCGTCATTTAGATTTCAGTTAAAAAAAATTGCCGACTCTCACGAACAATATTTAAACCGAGTTTCAAGAATAGGCTTAACTTCAGTTAATATTTGATGATGTAATCAACACCTCCAAAGTGAACAAATAATCACAATAAATGAAGTGGTTTCCTATTTGAAAAATTGATAAGCTTACCAAATTTTCATGATGAAACAAGCTATTTATGTCAACCTCGAATTCAATAGTTTGGTGAGGATTAAGATCTAATAACTTACAACCACAGATTCCATTAGAAGTTAAACTTGCTATTGACGGTGGAAACACGAATTCAGGATTCCTGGGTTTTTAGATCATCAGAAGACTCGTGTAAGTGTAAGATATGTTCTCGCATTTTTTTCGTTCATCACTATTTGATTCACCTAACAATCTGCATCACTCAAGCTAACTGATTAGTAATCCGGTTGTACTTTTTTACGCTTAAAAATTCCACGAAAAGAAATCGTATATGGTTTTTGGTCATCTTGAGATTTGTGAATCATCTTTCAAAAGTTAAGATGAGACCCTACTTTTGCTTAACTTTGAAAGCTAGGCAAATTGCAAAGTAAAATGTACAATTTAAGATTAGAAATATCTACCAACATAGGCTTAGCTGGTTTGTCAATTAATCCATTGAAATTAAGATTTACATTTAATAGCCGCCCTGATCAAAACTTAATGATCTTAAAAAGGTTAGAAACGCCTTTAACATCCCAAACTCTTTTATTCTCATTTTAACCACGACATAATACGTACTAATTTTTGGCACAAAAAGCTGCGCAGGTCTTCATGTAAAGTTTGAGGAGAAATATGATAAGCTGATAAATTGTGCCATGAGGCCCAGAAGATACTCAAATGGGAAAAAGATTCACGAAGGTAAACAATGCGCTCGGGGCTTAGCTGCTCTAATGACTTTGAAGATGATATCTTATCTCCGTATCTTAGATCGATGAGGCTGGATATCACACTTAATCTTTACCTGAAAATGAGTATTTACAATGCCGCTTGCAGCACTGGCATGTTTGACATGGAAAAACAGTAATTATGATGGCATCAATGATTTTTTTCCGGCCGGCACCGGGCCAGCATTATTCCAAAATACTGTAAATCTTCTCCTAAAACTGGAAGAATGAACTCTTCTGAAAAGCTTTGGGCTACAAAGCTCCGAGATACTTCCAGAAAGAAAAAGTATCCGGAGAATTTCTTTTAAAACGGAGAAGCTTGTTCAGTTTGGAGAGGTTGCCGAAGGTGGCGGTGTGGCCGGCGCCGGGAAGTTGGCGCCTTAAGACGCTTTTCTTTGATTTACTCGAAAAGTTACCAGAATTTATGCGCATTTGGTGCGCCCCAGGACCGACCAAAGTAAGGGCTCAGGTACAGTCCTGCGGGGCTTTTCTGTTCGCCCACTCCATCATGTCCCCACGGATGAGACGCTGGCTGCTTCTGAACTTCTGATGAGTGTATCGTGAGATGCAATGAAAAAAGAGGTTATACTTTTTTCATAATCAATTACTTCTTCATCTATTGAATACTTCATCGGGCTGCGATGAGAAGTAAATGGTAGACAATATACAAACTTCGTTGAAATGGAACACGAAGAAAATTTCAAAGCCTTTTCGTTGGTGCTAAAAATCCCTAATGACCTCTGTTTTCTTCTTTATTTGGTTGTGCGTGTTTCAATTCCCCAATTTTTGACCCTTGCATCAAGTCATACACTCATAAAACTCCCCTTTCCACTCAATATGATCTCAAATCGTGAATGTCAGGGAACCTTCATCAAATAAGAGTGCCATTCAATGTTCATTACACAAAAAATCAGATGTATTTATCAAGAAGTCTTTCATGAACCTGTGAACTCGTTAGTTGTTCTTATTATATTTCTTGACCGAATGTTAAAAGAAATCCATATTTACCTACCAAACAATAGTTTTTCTTTTCCTAGTTAGAAGCCAAAATATTCATATTTTGAACACTTCTGTCGTTTCTTAACTACGAGTCATTTAAAGATTTGGTCAAGTAATTTAAATGCCATCCATTTTAGAAGACCAATCGAAAGTTCATAGATTACATTACATCGTTTTGGATTGCATTATCATTGGCCAGACTTGATGGATGGTAGCTAGAGCTTTGACTAATTAGATAGGATAAAGTTCAGAAGAGAAATCCGAAGAATTTACTAAGTCTTTGACAGTTGTAATCTCTTTGATTGTTTGCTACACCAAACTTTCGCATGCGCTGTCCGTCCAGTTCTCTGATCAACTTATAATGCCTACTTTGAACTTATCAGTTTTATACTCTCATTGAACCGAGTTTTGAACGCTAGGACAGAGACACAATCCGAAGTTAGGTGGTTTTTCAAAGAAATCAGGGCTCTGAATATGAATGAAGAACAACGCGGGTTCTAACCAACAATCTGCTTAACTTGTATACAATCATAACTTCTTCATACCATTTTGCTGATTTTTGCCCATAAAATTTTCATAGGTTAAAGAAATCACTATTTCCAGGAAACAAATGTTGATTCGCTTAAGCCAACAAGCAAGCTACATAGTGTGCATCACAAACTTTTCGTCATTTCGCTTCAACGAACGTTTAATTTGTGTTATAAAATCATTTCCTTTGAATATGTTTTTTGTCTTGTAGCCCACACTGTGTATTATAGACTGACACCAAACAATTTTGATTCTTTTCTTTATGTCTTAAACTGTCGATGCATTTATAAAAAACTTTAAAGATGAATGAAATTCATTTCAAGTCACTCTGACGAGACGAGAAACCGTATTTTTCTGTCTATTCCGTCTCGACAACTCGCGTAATTTGGAAATGAGAGTAAAGTTTGGAAATGAGAGTAAAGTAAATGAGAGTAGAAAACTTAACAAGTAGAAATTCTATACAATATAATTCATCGACAATACTTCTCCGTAGACTTATTGTTCTGAAGAGAGATTTTAAAACCCCTGGATTGTAATGTCGACCCTCGAGTTTTGCATCATCTTATGTGAACCTCAACTTGTTAAGGGAAAAATTTGTTTTGTTGATTCAAATAACTGGAAACATGGTTTCGTTTACGAATAACTGGTAATAACAGGTTATTTTTTAACCATATTATTCGAGGTTTGCGAAAGATAATGTCTATTAACTACTATCAACGACACAACGCACATCTTCCACATGATTGGTGAGGGGCCGCGTGATACTGACGCTTCTAGGGCGAAAGGAGAAGAATAAAACTTGTAATTTATCAGATCAATCACTCATCGACCACATTTTGCATGCACGCTGACTCTCTACGAAGAAGATCACTGCTTAGTCTGGCAAAAAAACGGACCGGACGTGGGACACGCTTGTGTTGCTAGAGATTCCGATACTAAGCAAATTAGAGGGAATGGACAGGAGACGTGGTATATCGTAGTCACAGAAATACGTAGTTACAAGATTTCCCTTACTGTCCAATCAATGAATTGAGCTCGACCTCATGAAGGAGGTAAAACATAATCTGTGAAACGGCTCTTAGATTATATTTATAGATGTTAACTTACTTGAGCCTGAACGTTCTTTTTTTGTTGTAATACCCGTGGGCCACACTCTAGTGACGCTAGATATTTTGATTAGTTCTTGTACCATCATAACTCATCAATTACAAATCTTCATAACATTTCAGCACATCCACGTGTTTGATATGTTCGTTAGCGATATTGAACCCATTCTTCGACGTTGCTTTTCCATCGTTCTATATAATTGAGTCATCTTGTGGAACCGAAGAAGACTTCCAGTGTCCTTCAAGTAGGAAAGAGCTTCCGATAGCAGAGCAAATCTCCCCTAAGCCTTCGACCTTCCCTTGATATTATGGTGCTAATCACCACCTTTAATGCTACTTCTTCTCTAAGCTTGGGTTTTTATTAGCAAATTGGGCAGATGCTGCTGCTGAAAGCCTCGGTTCACGGAACAACGCTAAGCTCCATTGAAAGATCTAAGCCGAGATCAGGTAATCGCCTTAAGAGATGCCAGTCAGAGCGCGGACACCTGAAATGATGCGTTTCTTTGGCGCTGCGCTGCTCACTGCAGTCTTTATGGACTTCTTGTTGTTGCAGCCGTCTGTTTCGCCCTCATGATCTCTATTCGGCAGAGCTGTTACAGCTATGTCCTCAGTGCAACGGTTGATGTAGTCATGACAGCATTATAATGGCAGTTTCGGCGATGTGCGACTCTGTGTTATGGCGTTCCAATTGAAGCAGAAATTGAGGTAAACACTAGCTATACTTGAGTATTTTAGATACATTCACATAAGAGGAACATGAGACTTAACTCATGTTCTTTGTTACACGAGAAGACAATAAAATAAAGAAATTTAGTGTAGGGCTTTTTAATGATAACGAATTAAAGTGCATTTAAAATACTAACAAGGATCATCAATGTGCACAAATTATTCATTCAGTGGTTGCAAAAGTCATTGGCCGTCAACCAGGTCTATATGTATTCCACATCTTATTATTGTTAGCCCGTGGGCAGCAAAAAATTTATATTCGTGTATTATGGATACCTACTATATACAGGACCATCAACTGACGGTGGGTTAAGCACAGGGAACCAAACAAAAGATGCCATCATACGACAAATTATTCAATACCTAAGAGAAGTTTGTTTGCAGTTACAACGGCAGAGGTTTTACAAAAACAATTTTTTGATTGATCAAATTGAAGTCGAGGTGCAAGATTAACACCTTGGCGGCGACGTGAGCCACCGGTGGTTCACGGAGAGAATTTTCATTAGGCTGCTGATCGTCCAGTAGCCAAAAACTCAATTTTCACTAATTCTTAGTGAAAAATGAATGAAGGCATGATGCAGCTAATGTTTGCTATTTGCAAATTATTTATTGACTATAAATTTTAATCGAAATTTTACCACCAACAATCAAAATGTTAATAATCCCTAATCATTATGGAAAACCGTGTAAATTTATCATTTTAGAGCTTAACCTGGTGGATGAATTCAAGTTCGATGAATTTAGTCAAACACAGAAAATCAAGTGTTCGTAAAAATATTTTACGCAAAGTCCAGATTATTTACTGTGATTTCTTAGTGTACGCCATACTCAAGGACAATCATTGTCTCATTAACTCCGTAATCAGCATGGCTTCCGAATTCAATTTTTAATGTTTCTCAATCATACGTGCAGGGACACATAGGTAGCATTACTCCACGTCTGGTTTCATGTCTTCGTTGCGACAATTGCACTTCATTTTTAGTGGCGAGCCTCATTCTCCTTTGGACAGCAAGGAACGCAGTTGCTAAAAGGCCCTTCAAAAGCGTTTGCCGTCTTAAGCCCTCGCTGGAGTGGTCAATTCCTCAGTTGGGGAAGACTCTAAAGCCCTCCTCATCCCCAGGCCGTCCTCTCACCGGTCTCCTCTGCAGCCGCTTAAGCTCTTCCGCAAAATGTCAACAAGAGCTTCTGCTCCGAGGATCTAATACCGACCGCTAAAATTTTCCCCTCTCGTTTCTCCGAAAAATTGAAAAAAGTCGCCTTTAGAAAAACCTTCCAGCCCTCATTTCGCCGCGTTCCTTAAGAAATTGTGAGTTCGTAAAATCAACTCATGATAAATAAAAAATAATGAGCAACTTTATGAAATCATAGCGAAATTGCGAATATTAGTGATTACATTCTCAAGCTACAACAGTTCGAAAGAAATTATGTCCATTTTTTAAGTAGGTCTTTCTAGTGTAAAATAATTTGAACTTGAAAATTTACTGTATAGAAGTCGCACATTCAGTAGGCTAGAAAGAAAATTAGCACTCACCTGTCAACGGATGAGAACACAAGGAAACTCATATGTGAATTCCAAAAAGTTTTGAAGCGAGATTTATTAGCGCATAATCCGTGAACAAAACGGATTTTAAGCCTGCTCATTTTAATTTCAGTGGTGAACAACGTGACTTATAACCGGCGTTTCTGCTTCCAAAAAAGCTGTTTGAAAATCGTTTTTCAACAGATGCTAACGCATTCTGTTTGTCTCTCTACACTGTGCATTTGCATACATCAGATGCATTGATCTGATGCATATAAACACAAGAAGCCTTGCTATCAACTTTTTTATCTAGTCTTCTTCCTCTTCTTTAGTGTGGCATTATAAGTGTTTTTTATAAACTGTAAAATGAACATAAATAAACCCATGCCTCAAACCTTGATGAAATGATGCGTTTAGATGGAAAGCTGCTTAGATGGAAAAGATCCCATAGATCTGGAAATAAACCACAATCTCTGAGTATCGTTTTCTACGAGTTTTCTGCCGATATCTTGAATTGTGTTTTTATCAGATTTTGTCGAATAGAAACGCAATGCCTGCAGCATGGTTGTCTGGCATATGTTGCACGGTTCGATTATTCTAGGCAACTGAACGATTTGTTCATAAGTGCCTAATTAACTGCAGGAGTAAGTAGGTTACCAACCGAAAATCTCTGGTTCAAATTAAACACTTCTCGCCTCAAAACTGCTTCTGTTTTGATTCGTGTAGAAATGAGACGATGGATTTTGAAGATGGAAATATCCTGACATATGTAACTGACTACTTGATCGAAATCACAGTAGTGATTTTGAGCTATGAAGTTATGCTATTGACTCCAAACTTCTTCCTCCGAGATCTGTGCTACCATGCATTCAAATATATTATCTGCATCCTTTGTGCACGACCAGAGATATTTGTAGAAGTATATTCTAAATAAAAAAGTTTGCTCAAAAAGCTTCAATCAGATGAGTTCATTAGTGGAGATTTATTGAGGTGGAAAAAATAAGGTGCTTCATTTAGGTCTGCTTTAACAAGTAGTTTGAAGTGTATTATAGAAACCACTACTTGAGCATCATCCATCTATATAAGTAAAAAGGTGGCCGTTTTTGTGCGAAGTAATTCTCGCTCTTATAAAACTTGCAAGAGCTTTTAGTCTTTCCATTTTTCACTCGTCAATCACACGTCATTTTTGTTCAGAGAAATGAAACCCAGCACCTAAATAAATGAATCGACGAGAAGGCACATTGGCTGCTCTACCCACACAGATACCAGGACTGAACCTTGATTTGTGTCCGTTGACAACCTGAAATTTTATGCTCCCGTAGCCTAAAGAATCCGCCGTCATCGCTGTGGCTGCTCCCAGACGCACTTAGCATTGCATGCTCAGCAACTCCATTCGCTTCTGAGTTTTTTTTAAACTGACCCACGCATTAATTTCATGTTAATATATAACACAGTGTTTCCATCTTGTAAGATTTTCTTCAATTGGCCATGACCGCTACACCATGACAGCGTGTCGCTCGCTTGTCGAGTGTGCTTTATTTTAATCGAATTGTTTTGCTTTCGAAAGGAAAAAATCGTTTTCAATTCATTTCGATCAATGACCCTTCAGAGAAAGTACTCATCAACAGCCTCAGTTTAAATTTCAATAATCCATTCCTACATCCAGCGTCGTCAAATAACTTTTGCACTATCCTCAGCTCCCAGGACGAAAGAGACTCAGTGTCATACTCGGTTAATCTCCTTTTCAAAAAATCAAATTCGTTAGAGTTCTCATTTTCTCGACTCGATTGTTTTCCAGGCGCTGTCTTTCGCAGCATTTCCACAAAGCTCTTCATGAGGCACAGCAAGGAGTGTATTTTCAAGACGAAGAATGTGGCTAATTAAGACGACTGGATGCCCGATAGCAACAGCAGGCTGCAGCAGCCCGTTGAATATTCAAGACTAAGCGCGATGGACGAGACACATCGATGCGACTTTTGTCTCGGCGGACGCGTAAGACTCCATGGCTTCTCCTAATGAACTTCTCCAAGGTTTGACAGTTGCATGAGATTAACAAAAGAAGGCTTGAGTACTGCTCGTGGAACTTAGCCTAGCTGTTGCAGCTGCTGTGTAGTCTTACGCTTGCATTCTGCAATAATTATTGTGCCTGAACTTCTTTCGATATTTGCCCCCGGCGTTTTGATTTTTGACGTAGGACGTCACGAGAGATTCTCTCATGGAGAAAAATCGAGGATTTTAGAATGCACTTCTAAATCGAGAATGAAGCTTGAATTCAGGAAAGAGGATTTAGGCATTCTTCTATCTTTAGCTTTATCAATATTTTTGCTATAAACTATCTCAAAAAAACCTGATTACGCTGATTTTTAATTTGAGTTATCAACAAAAAAAGTTTTTCCTACAAATTTGATAATACTCTTCGGACTTACTTCGTTGGCCTTGAATTTTCATAACTATGTATATATATGCCGGGCAATGTTTCATTCTTACAATTTGTGCGATACAATATCAGCACAACTTCTTATGGAGAAATGCTTCTCAAGAGTATCCTTCATACAATAAAGATTCAAATTACCTCGAAAAATGAAGAAAACTGAGTCATATTATATCATTACTTTATAATTCTCCCTATCTCCATATACAGATGATCTATTACTTAATATTACTGTACAGACGATCCGTGGAAGATATTTTTATATATACGTTTTTATTTTCTCGTCCCGAATTCGTGTCTCAATTTCCGTTTTAAGAAACTGCTTCGTCATGTCCCTCTACAATGAAGTGATCGCGGCACAATGAACAGCACAAACAGAAGTTTAATGTGGTTTGAGCATTGGTTTGTGAGAAATTAGCTTCCTTCTTAAGATTCTGCTCATATCTTGATCTGAAGCAGTGAACTGAACAAACTTTGAAAGATTTCATCTTGATTTAGTATAGTGATCATTATATCTAACTCTGTTTACTGAAGGTATGTCGCACCCTTGATCGTTCCTTCGAAATCAATCGAAATCATCTGATGATCCTGAACAATCCTGTCAACTAACCACATTCACTAGCGGACTATTTTGCTAAACGTCATGTAGTGTCGTCTTCAGAGTCTATTGATCTTGTAAATAACCTAAATCTCATCTACATGGCCTATAATGTAGGAAAATCTAAATAAAATAGACAAAATAGAAATTCAGTGATGAGACTATGAGAACCGTAATCTGAGAAAGAACTTACGGTCGTAAACTTTAGAACACTCACTTGAGCAAGTTCTTCAGATGTGAAAACCGATTCATAGGTAAAAATTGAGTTTACTTCCTTGTTTCATAAGGTGAAGAAATTCTCTGAAATTTTAAAATATCCAAAGACTCCATAAAATCATTTCGCTTTATCCATCATTGAAGGCCAAATATGGCCGCTAAATAATCGAACTAATAAGTGTACCTCAGCGAGCGGTATTCCAATCTACGTACAATTAAAAGGTGTTCGTCATGTCGACGATGCGTCATGCGTGAGCCTGTGATTTCTGTTCCTGGGCAGTACATTTATTTGCAGGCCCTTCTCTGAGAATTTACGAAATATTACAAATTAAAATTAAATTTAAAAAGCAGAAATTGTTAGCTCTCGCGTCGTTTCACTCACTGATTTGTTGCGTACGTATCTTTTCGCTTCTAAATGTTTATTCAAGAGTTTTGCTCGAGATTATCGAGCAAATTACAGTAGTGATTTGCTTATCGTTTGACGCCCTTTAATTTTTGCAGTGAAATTCATTTAATTAAATAAATTAGATGTTTAATGATATTAACCGCATAAATTGTTTTCAAGGTGGGGATACTTTCCCAGCACCAATTTACTACCCAACATAGCACACGCTTCTAAAATAACAGCACAACAACAACGCCGTATAGCGTATTGTTCGTAAGCCTGCTCTTCCTTTGATCCTCCCTCATGATTGACTCGCTCACATATCCCTCACTCTCCTCTATTTTTGTTATATTTTAACTCCCTGTACCAGAAACTGGGATATTTTAATTAATCATTTCTTCAAGCTGGGATTTTCATGGTGACTGTAGAGAGAATCTTACCAAAGCACAATGACAGCGGAGTTTTTCAAGTTATCAGTAACATTACGTGCTTATCCCTAACTCACCTTTTGCCACTCAGGAGCCCACTCCATGGATACAAGCCTTTTTAAACAATTTCATGGAGAGAAGTTGACACCAGAGATCTCCGTATGAATGTGTCGAATCCTATACATGAAAGACAACCGCAAGCTGTTAAAATAATAAAACCCGACAATTATAAAATATGCATTGGCTGTTTTTTAAAGTGAGGAAACCTGTTGATCTTCCCAGCATTTCCACCGACGTATTCCGCATAACATGCCTGCGATACCAACTGTAGTAGATGCTTCTAAATTCTCTTTTTTCAATCCTCCTGCGTCATTCAGCAGGGAGCAACACCGACTCGCTCTATGTATAGTGCCTCCACCTGCGATGAATTAACTGGACAGAGGCCTTAAATAATCTGTTGTGATTTAGCTGTTGTATTAAGCTGCAAGCCTGTTAAAGAAAGGAATCAGAAAACTATACATACATTTACTTGAAAACTCCATTCGAAAGAAATGTGATTGTGTTTCTTTTCTTCACGCTTGCCCCGCAATCCGTATAAGCTTTTGGAGGCAGGCTGGGTTCTGCTTTATCGAACTGGCCACTGAACAGCAGAAATTATAGAAAAACGCCTTGCCTAGATAAAACTTCAAGAGACCTTACATCAAAATTAAGATTATTACATCAAAAGAAATTTTGAACATCTAAAATGAGTGACGATTTGGATCTTGAAGAACGTCAAAATAAGACCTGAAAATACAATCTACCATTAATGTTCTTCAAAACGTAAACTTAATTAACATCTCCAGAAGGCAATGAATTTGCTTAGTGAATGAACGAAAGTATTTTGCAAATTTAATAAACGTGCTGAGTTTACACTTGAAACTTTGTTCAAGACTTCAAGCATCATTTTGATTTGAAAATCCCTCAATAAAGCCATAAGGACTCAAAATTAACAGACATTCCACGCCTAAAGGTGAGTTCAATGTCTGCAGTGAATCGGTTTACAAATTGACTTCTCTTTATGCCCCTATTTGCTCTGTAGAAGAACGGCCGGCTATAGCTTTAGTTTTTTCTCCTGTGTATCCAAAAACGGCTGATCGAGGAGTTTTCAAACATGCTAGAATCTACCTCATTCGGACATTGATTTATGCAGCTAGTCTTTATAGAGGCGCAATTGGTTTACAGGCAGACATCAATTCTCGGGCTTAACTAATTTGCATGATTTTCCACATCTTGAAACTACGACTCTTTACCCAATATTTAACTAATTTGCACGTGTTAGCCCATTCTTAATCGTATGGTTGAGGGCTCCAATGCACTTAAATCCTTCCTAAATGGGATGAATGACACCACTCTGTTCTAGAAATTATCTTTTCTGCTTGACCCTCCTTAGGTCTTAATCGATTGGCCGGCAAGCGTCTATACTTAGCCCTTATCCAGCGCGGCCGCAGCTCCCGGCGCAGCCAATACAAGCTCCCGAGCAGCGTCAAGGGAGTAGCGTGACTCAGCAGTTTCGGTGCCGCCGGTAGCCTGCTTAGGACGCACCGCCGCCTGGCCCCGCGTGCTGCCGAGCGCCATGCGCTGCCTCGAATTGAGGGGTGATGTAACGCGCGCTCCTCGCTCCTGGTGTTCGGTTGGGGTTGAACTGACGAGCCACAACCATGCCACACTCGTCAGCTCAACAGTGAACAACTGAGATGACAGTGGAGTGGTGACTATAGAAATTAATTTTCTAGACAATTTTGACGAGATGATTTTTAATTTTTTATTGCCATAGTAGTAGACTACTTTTTTTTGCAGTGAACTACTGAGTTGACGAAGCTAAGTGATAATTTTTTAGCGTTAGTGACGGGAAATAAATTTGGCACTACTACAAGTAATATTTTTGTTATTTTTTTCACTCATAAGCTCATTCATTAATTATTGCAAAAGAACTTCAAGAACAAAATGATTCTTCAGGTATCTTGTGGATAGTGAATCGAAAAAAAGTAATCTATAAATTTAAAAATTCTATCAAACAAAAAGCTTGAAAATGATATTCTCAGACTGAGACGAATTTTATCTCTTGCCAATATTTGGCCTCATTAAGTTACCTTTCCCTCACTCTTATATTATTGCGAGACGAGTGAACCTGCGCGACTCCGCCTCCCTCTCTTTGTTCTCTTTTTCCAGATTTTGAAACATCAAACTTTGAACTGTGCTCTGGAAATGTCAGGGAAAATTAATTTTCAAGTTGCCTCATCATCGCGCCGAGAGCTTGGTGAAGGTATGCAACGTGTGATGCTCACCCTGAAAACGGTCGTACATTGATGGTAAAAATTGTATACCTCGTTGTGAGTCTGGAAATTATTTTATAATGCCTAGAGGATCAATACTTATAAGTCATGCATGTCTCGAAATGCTGTTCAGTTTTTTAGCCAATAAAGAATTTTTATCATGAACTGCTACTCTGCAAGTAATACCAGGTTATTTTCTATTCATCATTCGATATCACGTTGACAAGATTAATGCATCCGAGCTCCTAACTTGAAACCTTTTGTGTACCCTTCACGAGACCGTGACTGAGCTGTTCTGCAGCGTTCAGGCCTCGACGTTCTTTTGAAAAGCTTGTAGTATTGATTCATAACAGACATGGATTATTAACAGGGAACATTCTTTGCTGCCATTCTTTTGAAGAGCCTAGCACTTTCAATTCAAAATTGACATGGATTTTAAAAGTGAGCTGTTTTATCATTCATATAGCTACCATTTTTTTGGACGGCTTGTGGGTTTCAAAACCGACTTGTATTATTGCTCGTGTGCTAGATATCCTCGTAATTCTGATGTCCCAATTTTGCGAATAACCTATTCTTTCGAATCAACAGAAACAGTTATTATAAATGGCGAGCTCTCTGTGCATAAGCATGCATAACCTTAAACCATAAGCATGCCATTAAGGTGTGGCTCTTCTTTTTATTATGTCTCTTACATCGTAGCTTCGCTTCACTTAGCTATGCATCAGACCAGCAGTCATTTATTACCAGCCGAACTTTTGCACTGAGAAATTCCCTCATTTTGAAAAAGTCTTTCGTAAAATTAATTTTTACTTATTCATCTGGCGAGCTGGCTATATACACTGTATGTTTTCATGCTTCACCTCTCTATTTCCAACGTCTCATCCCGCGTAAAACACGTAGCTTTTAATTCTAGGTAACATTTCATTAATTTAAGATCCTGGTTACCAGTATTTGACGCAAACGCGAAATGCCTAGATTGTTGCTGCTAGCATTACCGTCTGATTTGCGTATTTATTCGTTAGTGGTCATATTTGTTAGTTTCTTTTATGTTCTCGACTTTATAATAGAAATTCATAAATATCCAAATCTTATTAATTTGTACAATTCTGTGCTCTGTCTCTCATACTTTCTCTCACTCATGCATTTGATACAACTATTCATTTGACCGTTTCTGTTTTTATCATTTCTTGTCGGTATATTCACTTGTGCAGTTTTTTATTTAGTTCGTAAATAAGCATTTATTTCCCGAGTGAGTTAACAGAATTTTTTTATTACTTCCTTCCCTGCATAATATCGCTCTCTGCTAAAGCGTTCTTTTTCCTAGCAATTATAATTATGTGTGAGCTCTTTTCAATTATTTGAGTTATTATTTTCTATTCATTTTAGCATTCTATCATACATTGAAAGATTCATATTTCAATGATCTCTTATTCCCAATTTGTTTAATCACTGTCAATTTTTTCCTGTGAAAAATAATGAAATGATTTTTTTATATGTTCCCTCATGTCAACTCAATTTTCGTCTTTTTTCCCGTACTTTTTATGTATTTTCAGAAATTGGGGAGGACAATCTAGTCTTACCCCGTGGACTGCCATGGTTGTACGTGTAGTCGTGCTGCCGCGAATGCGGCAGGAATTCTGCGCCAGACAAAGAGGATCTCTGCCACACTAAGGTGTGGAGTTCGTGGTTGTCTCGTCAGGACGCGCCACTGCAGTCCTATGGACGCCTGTCACTGTGAGGCCACTAACAAACCTACGGTAAATTGAATTGAATCAACAGGGCTCTTAATATTGAAATCTGAACTCAATTACCTGGAGTTGTGCAGTACACTGTCACACCCTTGTATAATCTTACAAATTAAACTCTTTTATAGCTTCCCTACATAGAGTACACAAAATTTGAATGCAGGATAGATTCTTTGGCATGCTTGGAGTTCACCAAGAGGTGTTTCCTGGCAGTATTCCAGGGCTCAATCTCATTGGTCGACATGGTTCCCATAGCAGCTCAACTATTGGCTCCCGGAGGGCGGTTGTTACGGGAGCTCCGCCCCTAGCCACTGCTGCAGTTGTTTGGTTAGAAAACCAGTCCTTAAGAGGTGATCGCATTGAATTCATTGAATTTGAACTCCACCCGCAAACAACTCAACTCGTGTACCTTATGTGAGCGACTCCGAAGTGTTTGAGCATTTGCTTTTCCTGTCCATGTCATTACGTTGCTAGAACTTCTTCATTTGAGTATCATCTACCACACCACCCATAGGATTGCTCTACGAATTCAATTTGGTTTTCTTGTTTCTTTCCCCATCTTAACCTCAGAGCGGTCTTATGTCAAGTGTGATGAAGGCGCGTACTTTTACACTATATAAGCACTCTAGTACAGCGTAGGTTGAGTATTTTCTCAGAAATCGGTGTTGGTATAGAATTTTAAAAAAAATTTTGTCAAAAGAAGTAGCTGAGTTCTTCCCCTTCTACAGGGATGTTCGCATAACACTTACATGAGGTGATCCAGTATTTGGACATGAGACAACTTCAATTTCAAAGCCTTCGTTAACACAGTATTATGAAAGCTGCACGAAATAAACGATTAACTCCAACGAACAAATCTGAACACAAAATTGAATTCATTGCGCGTACAGAATTTATACAAAATTCAACGAAACAAGTTTAGAGAAACAAGTATTCGGACACTGGAAAGGAATCAGTTTAAAATCTTGCAGCAGCACTTCTATTTGCAATCACAGCTCTAGTAGTTCGTCTGGAGTGGATCTGATCAACTTTTGAATTTTCTTCGTAAATTTTTCATCGGATTTAAGCCCGGAAATTGACTACATCATTTAATAACCTTGGCATTGTTCCTGTGAAGCAATTTTCGAGTGTGTTTGGCGTTATGCCTTCGGTCATTTTTGTCTTGAAACCGCAATTTATGTCCAAAATCTGGTTTGCAGCAGGTTTTTCCATATTATAATCTAAAATCATACAATGTTTACCTTTATTCATAGTTCTCTCATTTATTTCTTCCATGGTCGGGCTGGTGTTCACCTGAGTTTGGGCTTAGTCATCTTTTCTCTGAACCTACGTATAGCATCATTGTGACTACAAATCTGTATCATGCTTACATTACACAAAAAATTTGTTTGAAAATACCATCATCTGAATTTACTTTTCCTAATTCTGATTTTGAATTGCGTTGCTCCAATAAAGGGTTCCTGCGAGGATCGGTCGTGATCTGAGTTCTTCCCACTGAAGTTCATTATTACTTGTTCCTAATTATAGACATGCAATCCAGCAGCTCTACAATTTTTAGAAGTTCATGTCATATCACAAACTGATTAGTTAAACCTTAATTACGTAACATGCTTCTGATAGAAATCTGAATTTTTCATTGAAATCTTCCAGGGTGCCCCTAATCTTGGAAAATTTTCCGTTGTCGCAGTTAACTTTCATTACTTCATTATACCGTATCCTGCAGTTCTTAAAAGAACATTTAGGTTCTTAGAAATATTCCACTTGCTCATGATGGCCGCAGTTTACATGAGCCACTTAGGTTTTTCAGAAGCTTCTACCTATATCTAGCGGTTGAAACTTGCTGAGATCACTTTTTCAAAGCTTGTTTTTTTAAGAAGGTGACCAAATTTTTTTTCTGACCGTATATTTTGAAAATTATTTATTGTTTTATTAGTTTAGGAAATATCAAAATTCGATACTTATAGTATTGTATCTCAATGTATATACTTGCTTATTGTGTAAGTTTCTCAACTGAGTATCTTCAAAAGCTATTAACAAATAAATTTTGTTACTGGCCAAATATTTGTTTCCCTTTTCTTACCCAAAATGCCCCCCTTAGAAAAGAGTTAAGCCCTCTTTCAGCGGAAAATGTTAGCTTAAATGTAGCAGTCGAATTTCAACAGAGATGGTTGAATAATATGTTGAATTTTTTCCTTTTGCTAAGTTCAAACAAGTTCAATAAAATATTGGAAGTAAACTAAGCTTAGAAGCCTTCATCTGCTGATTTTTGCGCTTAAACATTTATTATCACAGCAGAGTATTACAAAACACTTTATTGAACAAATTATTGTAGAACATTTATTATTATTGCGTATTATTATCACAGCATCATTTAACTTTCTTCGCTTGGCAATTCAAGATGAACGTACGTTCGCATTTTCGGCACAATAATGAGTTTTCTCATAGTAGCGGCCGACAGTTTCCCCTCTAGGGAGAGGCATTTATTCTTAATTATATCGCTAATTATGCCTTCCTTCCCTGATTAGTTCCCGCAAGCTGCGCTGGTCGAGGGGAAGCACCGGCAGGCGCAGGGTTGCGGGACTGGCTTTTGCAGCCAAAATCCTCAAATTTGGCCTGTTATGAGCAACGCTTGACAATATAAGGACCACTCAGCATCTTGCAACCCGGTAAGGTAGATTTCATTTCTTCATGGTTCAATTTTATTAGAAAAATTTCGAACTTGAAGAGTTTGGTTCTAAAAATGGCCAATATGGCAACATGACTTGACATGTTCAGCCGACTCGATGTATATAGAGCACGCCAGCCCAAAGGCAGAGATTAAGGAGCAAATCAGTAATTCAAGAGTCAGTATGGGAAATATATTTGGCTTTTTAGGCTTCCATTTGACACTCTCAATTCTGATACAGTAGCTTTCACCCGGCATTGGTGATTTAGATTTCACTTTCAACACCAGCTAGTGATGTCTATCTCAAATTGAAGTAACAATGCTCTTTCCAATTTAATTTCTGTTGGACTGTACTTCCTTCTAAAATACTGATAACATTGGTCTCAAATCGGAATCAATAGAACAGCAAGTGGCCTAAATCCATGATCGGTATCAGAATTCATGGCCCTCACTTACATGATAGATAACAGTGGCCATAATCTAAGATCAATAAGTAAATTAGCAGTCAAAAGCCCAAATCGATATGAAGGCAATTGGTCCCAAGCCAGGATTAATATGATAGCTAATTAGTGGTCTCAAGCTTGAAGACATAAGAAAATGGCCACAACTAAATAGCCATAAGCATTAATTTAACCGCAGCCACAGCCTCAACTGACCGAACTCTATGAGCATCTAACGTATCGGTTGCTATAGCCCTGCGTCCGTACTATTAATTTTCTTCTTATATTGTAATTTACCTGGCCAAAAATTGTAAATCATAAAAACACTTCAGTAGTAACATGTTAATACATCAATTAATAATAACCGGATGGTTTACTTTTTGATAGAATTACAACATGCACTCTACATAAAATCTATTCTACAATTTCCTAGATCCTTATGTAATGGTAGCTCTAATTTAGCCCCCATCGAAGCATGACGTTTTTTCTAAAATTCGATGATGAAGGAAATGGCGAGAAGGCTGCTCTCAGCCTCATCACATCAAAAAGGTGTCAGATCGACAGTGATGGCCAATCACTGCGCTTAATGTGATCCCATATGTTAGACGACTTCTACCCAGCACAGAGGCGAGCACTGTCATGAAGCCTCTCGTTCCCATCGAAAAGTAAAACTGAAATTGAATTTAAAGTATGTCATTAAAACCTTGAAAATGGTGACCCCAATCTGCTACCCCAATAAGTCAGATCCAAATCCACATTAGATGACACAACCTCGAAACATTTCGCTGCCTCTAGAGAACTATACATTGGGGACGATTCAAGATGGATCCATATTATGTACCTCATGGGGTTAACCCTGATTCATCAGTCCCCTAAATAATCTCGCAGTTTCGGTGGTCCAGTGTTGACGTTTCCTCGCGAGCAACAGATTTTGTTTGTAATTTTGAGGGGAGATTTATATGTCCTCCTGGTGAATGTGAATCTATTTTAATTCAGCTCACAACACAAAGTTCTCGAATAAGTCATCTTAGGACACTCGCAAACCTGACTCGCTGTCTGTTGCGTCGCTGAATGCCGGTTTCTCTAGTGGTGCTATACCTTCCACACTTGTAATGAGATGAACCGGTTTTGAATTTTGTTTACAACGTTCGATTATTCTCTGGGTTTTCCTGATGCCTGTACCAGTCTGTATACAGATTTCACGAACAAATTCATCACTGTAACGAAAACCAAAGCTGTACACTTTGTCCAATGTTGGAATAACTTCAATTATGTTTTCTACTTTAAAGATTATTTATGGTGATTGCATTTAAAATGAGCTATTGCTACTTGAAGTACACATAGAGTGTTGCCGTATATGTTTATACTTACACAAATGATATATACACAGCACTGATACAGTGAAAGATCGATGTGATGTGCAAACCTAATGTGCAACTTCTGAATTTCAAATTGAAATCAATTCTGAAACAAAATTTACATTAGTATGAGAAAACAGAATAATTGTGTTATGCTTAGTTCTTAGTATAATTTTCAAAGGGTTATCTACGTTAGCTTTCTTTCTTATAGTTGTAGTTACCCCACAACGAATTACATATGAGGCCACAAGAATTATTCAATCCTAAGCCCCTTAAGTAGCGAAAACGAATTGTTTATACCACCGTCATCCCTAAACCTTTCCCTGTCTGGAGACTGAGTCGTACGTACCGAAAGATGGGCACAAAATAGCAGAATACCTCTATTAGTGTCTGAGATACAATTAAGGGTTTCAAAGTCCCCAACTCCGATGCCGTTTGCTGACATTATTAAAGAGCGGTGCTTTGTACTCTATGTTTCTAGCGGCCTCATATATGTGAATAAAAGAAACACTGCAGGAAAAGGAATGCGCCTGGCCCTCGTATCCACGCACTATGCCTCAAGAAGATCCACAACATAAACTCGTGAGAATTATAGTCTCGTCATGCCACCAAAGTATGTGTACGAAGTTTTCAGCAACAATTCACAATATATCAAATATCTTGAATGCTTTATGCAAATAATTTCGGCGTCCCAGCTCACGTTCGTCGGGAACGTCAGCGTTGCTCCCGACGCCGATCAAATCAACCACCCTTACTTGTCACGCCTTCCCTCTCTTCCAACTACGAAACCACGCCCTGTTGCTACGTCACTTCGAAAAGTTTATCTATGCTTCGAACTTCGATCATTTAGAGCTCTGTTTAATTCAGGAAAATTAAGAATGAATTCATTTTCTATCATATATTACTCAATTAGGATACTAAAATTTCTATCAGGTAATTTTCACATTTAACATTTGCCGTCCGGAACGTGTTTGTTCTCAACTGTAGCTCCAAAATGAAGTTACCCTCAGATGAGGGAAGGACGTCACTGCGTAAAGGCTAAGCCTTATCAAGTCCCCGCGGGATGTCACCAGTTGGAGGTGTCTCTGCATTTTGTGAAGTGATCACTCAACAAGGAAGAAAGAAAAAAGAAAAAAGAAAAAAGAAAAGAAAAAACATTCATTTCCAATAAAGTATAAACATGAAACGTCGATACATTGGATTTTAAAACACCTTAACCTAAAGGTGTTTGAACTTGCGTGTTTGGTTCTGATATTACGATTGTTGTTGCGTACTTAAACTGCTCCAGGATTGCCACAAAGAATGGAAAAACCACCATTCATCTAATTGATGCTCATTGAAATTAGTCATATTGACAACCCTCGGTACATCATGAAACACCCGGTACATTATGGGACACCCAGTACATTATGAAACAGGCCTAGTACAACTTACAATTTATTGTACAAAAAAAAAACATTGTTTGTGCTGTTATTGTTAGAAACCATTATTCGAGTACTAAGACAATCATTTCGAAAATGAGTGTCTTCTATTTTCCCCTATAGTTTGATCATGCTTCTCTCTTAACAGCCTTGCGACATACTGTCATGTATCAACTTCCATCAATTTCAATGTAGAAATATGTGCTACATCGTATTTTTGATTTCCTAGTAATTTAGGAAGAGAGAGAGACGAGAGAGATGAAAGGAAGATAGCAAAGCGAGGGGATAATCATGAAGTATATTTGACGAAACTGAACATGCGAGAATAAATTATTGCTCTGGAAATACGGCTGTGTTGAAATATTTGACACATTTTCAAAATGAATCATGTCGATTATATCCCTCGTCTAATAAATTGTCTCATTAAATCAAAAGAAATGCTTTTAACTCAGAAACTATTCGACTAACTCTGAAATTATCAATAAAAAAACGGGATTGAGTTTTAGAAAAAGACACGTACTCGCAACATCGGATGCTGCATCAGTGGGATGGAAATGACCTTTTGGGTAGGCAAACAAGGAATTGGTGACAGAAGCGGTGGAATTATGCGACCAAAACAAGGTATTACAGGTTTATTTATTAAAAATTCTTGAACGCACAAACTTACATGCACGCATCGGGAAAGCGTTCTCGAATACAGCACTGCAATTCGCGGTGATATGGTAGGAGTCATTATTTTCACCACGTGAGCTTTGTAATTTTTGAACATCACGGGTACACTAGTTTCGCTCTCTCTGAATTTTTTGATCAGGTCGCTTACCGTGCAATTCGAAAATTTTTGGTTGAAAAGATGCGGAGTCTTAGCCTTGAGATACAAAGAAAGAATGCGTAAATTACTGCCTCATTTGTTTTATGATCCTAACCTCCAAAGACTTACTGGTCAAGTATTACGTTAAGTAATGGAAGCTAACAAATCATTGGTGAAATTTATTCACGAGTAAAGGGTTGAAATCGATGTCTTTCCTTCTCAAACCTGATGGCACAAATCCAAAATTGCCCTTTCGTGGTGCGGAATTCCATTAGCAGCATTAGGTCGTCAATTCTGACCATGTGTATTAGACAAGCCGCCCTATAATTCTTCCCTCGCAGAACCGCTGTACCTCAGATCAAAGGCTGAATTAAGAAGGCAAATATCGAGAGGGTAACGGCTGCATCGAAAGCTGAGGGTCGATGAAAGTGAATGCTCAGCATGTCATGGATGTTGTCTTTAGAAGCATAAATTTGTTTCGACAGATGCTTTAAGTGCAAAAATTATAGATCAAACCCTTGAATAGTTTGCCAAGTACTTACATCGTTCACAAATTTTTGTATTTTGGGAAATTTCACAAAAACATGAGATTTAACCAGTCGAATAATTTGCTCACCAAATCTATTCTACGTTGACAAAAGAGACTGATGTGTAAAGTGCGCGATAATATATGACTTGTGTGTAATTTCATCGTGAAGAACGAATACGTATATGCCTGTTCTAAATCCAACACAGCCCTTCCAGAATTATATGCTGAATATTCCCTTGTTATTAAGAGAAGAGAATTCCAGAGAGGAGTGAGGCAGCTGCAAGGGGATCAGAAGCACGGCAGATGAGCCTCACCCCTGTCTCTGATTAGCGATCAATGCGTTGATTATAGTGCACCGGCCTATCGCAATAGAAACTTCCATGACCCCGCAGTGAGAGCCGTTTGATGTTCATAGATCGTTTGATGTGTCTTACAACAAACCCATCAAGAGATGGTTGCCTGTTTGATATACACCATGAAACGGTAGAAGCTTCTTCACTCAAGCAGATCAAACGCTAGATGCGCAGTTCATGTAAACCTTAGGACGTTTGTTGTAACTGTAGCTCATGTGGAGCAGCATTATGTCTTTGATCCTAATTTCTTATTCGCATTGAAAGTTTGATGCGCCTAAAACCACTATCTCTATTGAAAGTCATAAAACCAGCTGTTTCTTCTGAAAACTCCTCAGGGAATTTGTGCTACGGAACATGTGGAGAGCTTTTATCATTTGTTCTTCTCTTAAGAGGCTTCCGATGATCCATGTGTTAGGTATACAGTACATCACATACCGTATGAAACAGGCCTAGTTTAACTTACGAAAAAACCAAAGTTTGGTCTGCTATTGTTAAAAACTATTATTCGATTAGTGCTATTATATTAACTGTGAGAGTCACGAACCTCATCGAACGTACGAGAGACACCTCACGCCAAACATGTAGGTACCGTTCTGCCCTCTTTTAAATTAACTGACGCACTCGATTCTCTCAAGCGTCTATAGTATGTAGAGCCCGATTGTGGCTGTAACGAAGCCTTTTTGATCGAAATCAAAGATGGATAGAAATTCATCTCAACGTACGACGTTGCCATTTATTTAAATATTCTTCTCAGTAATTTTAACGATTCATTTACCAAAAATCTTTCAGCAATTTATTCTCTAACATAAATAAAACGTCCGTCAAGATTGACACGGAGATCAGTATCGGAAATTTCCTTAGTGGGACTCGGTCGAAAATTTGGAAAAGATTTTGGAATCGACCAAACGTGAGAGCGGCCCTCAACGTAACCGCCTGCTGGTAACGTGAAAATTTGAAAATCTCACCTAAAAATTTGAATTATTTGGACAACCTAGAAATAGTTTTAAGTAAATAATTATTATTATTATAATACTACAACGAAGAGGCATGAGAAGAATCTTCATGGTCGTCGTGAAGACTGTGTCTAATTTAAATAATGTCGATAGCGTGACGACAGTATACTATGGACATTGGAAGAGCAGGCATTGACGCTCGCAGATGAAGATGAACGAATAAACTCCACAGAAATTTACTTTTTTATAATTTCATTGCGAAAACAAATCCTTTGCCTTTATATCCAGATACGTTAATTTTTTCGTATTGCACGTAATGTGGGGTAAGTGATGGCAAATACATGTTCCTCTTATAAGTGACGCGCTTCATCGACCTTTACAGTAACTCTGCAGTATAGTTGATGCTGACAACAGTGCAGGCACAGGTCAGCATGCCCTTGTATTTCGGAGCAAGAGCCACCGTATATGTCAGCGCTGGCGCGACCAGCTCATCGCCATGCCTTTATGCTGGTCTGCCTGCTCTGTGCCTGCGTCGTATCTACAGTACATGCATGCGTCGTCGGCTCAGGTTAGAATTTCGCTAAAAATTGCAGAACAGTTAGCATGGATTTAACTTTTCGTTGATCGCAAAGGACTTTCTAAATAAAGCACGACTGCTACTTCCTACAGATGATTAGCACCCCAAGACTGATATCCTGTTCTAGCACAGATGCAAATTAGCAAACTAGCTAACAAAATTGGAATTGATTATTATGAACTTTACGTGCACTGTGAACGATCAGTTCTCCCAACTACATTCCAAAATAGAACCGTGATTCACGACTTACATGCGCTTCTTGTGCGTAATGTTATAAAAGGTATTAAATATTTACTCATTCTCATGTAGCAACCCTAAGGTTGTTGACAGGCGCTTTAGAGAGTAAAGTACAGAACTACTCAGAGCATGTCATGGAGTAAAACAAGCTGTCATGCATTGCTGAATTGAAGTCAACACACTGGCAATAAACACACGTCGTACAAGCGTCAATGGTGTCAAGAACATAAGACGCGCCTTTGAATGACCTACGCCAGTTCTTCATTTCTGTCCTTTCAAGGAATGAAAAGACAGTGCCTAAAATTTACATATTTTATGTTCAAATCGGGCGAAATGTTATGGATGTGAAAACAAAAAAATCGTTAACATGGACGTTGATAAAGGAAAATGTTCAGTCAGTTTTCTTTCGCTGCTAGGCAGGCGTGTGTTGCCTCAGCATGCAGCCAACGCACGGGAAGTGTGTGTGTTTAGATGGGCGACAGTTTTTTTTTTCATTGAATGAAGGCTTGGCTTAAGAAAAGTGTTAAAAAGAGAGCATTTTTCGCGTAAGATTTTAAAATTCTCTGCAAGTCGAGAGTGTTTTATGAATTGTCTCTCCTATGCTTTTGTTTCTATGCGTTGCTAGAGATTTTAACAAACAATTTGAACACGGAACTAACATCTTCCCTTAACATTCAACTCGACACTTTGGCTCGAGGGATGGGAATTATGCATACACAATCAGGGAATAGATCTCGAAAACTTTCTTCACGGCATCAAGAGACAACCGTTCATAAATATTAGACGTCCAATTTGGTCGAGCTCCGGCTGGCCAAAGGCAAGCTGTACGTGTCTGAAGGTAAGCTACATCACATCATGTATGGCATGTACATCCCATCATGTAAGGCATGTACATCACATCATGTAAGGCATGTACATCACATCATGTAAGGCATGTACATCACATCATGTAAGGCATGTACGTCACATCATGTAAGGCATGTACATCACATCATGTAAGGCATGTACATCACATCATGTAAGGCATGTACATCACATCATGTAAGGCATGTACATCACATCATGTAAGGCATGTACATCACATCATGTAAGGCATGTACGAGTATCATGAACATTTTTAAAAGCGCTTGTAAGAAATGAAACGTATGAATGAAGGGAAGATTTTTTCATTGCTATTCATTTTGATTTTATGTTGGTGAACTTGAGAACTGCAACAGCACTTAAGCGTCTTGATGAGATGTGAAGACATTTACACGAAATGAAATGTAACATTAAATTCGACAAGTCTTCACTGATATTTTAGGAAATGCGTGATAAAACCTGGAATATCATTTGCGGAATACGATGAAATAATTTCATGCATGGTTAACTCGGCTTTAAAAACGAAACAAGTACAGCTGAAAACTTACTTAAGACCTATGTCAGTAAGATATTATTTGTTGTGTCTGCTCAGACTGTTACAGGGGATTTATGGTGAGCGACTGATGCAAGGCAAGAGGTGATGCAAGGGTAGAGACTGATGCAAGGCAAGAAATGATGCGAGGTTAGAAGCTGATGCAAGACAAGAGGTGATGCAAGACAAGGGGTGATGCAAGGCAAGGGGTGATGCAAGGTATAAGAGACTGATACTCGTACACGGCTACATGAGCTAGAGAGCGATGCAAGGATAGGAGGTGATGCAGTTGATACAGGGGTGATTCAAAGATATTCAATAATTCAAGGCTAGAGGTGATGCAAGGTTACGGATGCCAGGTTAGGCGATTAAATAAGGTAAAAGGTGATGCAAAGTGGAAGGTGATGCAAGGCTGTGGGTGATGAAAGGTGATGCAAAGCTGGAGAGTCATACAAAGTTAGCAGGTGATCCAAAAGCCGCTGATATTCCTGTTTGTCGCGCAAATCACCGCAGTGATCGGGGCAATCGCGCAAGAGTTCACACTTTGCTGCGGTAGCTGCCTCTCGCTGTGTGTCCTGCGTGAAGCGGATCTGCGCAGCCGCACGGCAGCCTCGACAGCCATGTGAAGTACGCCAGCAACCATTCCCCTTCCAGTTAAACGTTATAGCGCAAAATGTAGCACTGTAACGGTCCTCGCTGCGTTAATTGACGCATTTGCCGACGGCGTTTTTAACAAAAATGTGAGAAGATTTATTTGAACGTCACTGTGAGGCCTTGCAGGGATATTTGATTATGTCCTCAATCATCTGGGACGTGATAGACATGCCTCCTGCATACCAACAAAAAATTGCTCTTAGCATTAATTAATGTGAAAGACAACCATCTTCATAGAATAGGCTGCCCTTGAAGCAAATGAATAAAAAATTTTACTGTGTTTCATGTTTAGTACGGTATGTTCCAGCAAATAAATTCATCTTGCTTTTATCGCAGAGGTTAGTACTGATCTTAAATTTCTTCCCATTGTATACAGCTGCCGTGATGTAGTACCTCAGTGTGTACAGGTGCTGTGATGTAGCACCTCAGTGTGTACACGTGCCGTGATGTAGCACCTCAGTGTGTACACGTGCCGTGATGTAGCACCTCAGTGTGTACACGTGCTGTGATGTAGCACCTCAGTGTGTACACGTGCTGTGATGTAGCACCTCAGTGTGTACACGTGCCGTGATGTAGCACCTCAGTGTGTACACATGCCGTGATGTAGCACCACAGTGTGTACACGTGCTGTGATGTAGCACCTCAGTGTGTACACGTGCCGTGATGCAACTGAAGGTGTGCGTCTGCCATGATGTTGCGTCGTATGTATCTAATGTATTTATTATCTATTTCACAGTATTGCACGGTGATGAAAATCATTGCGTATTATAGGAAAAATAGCTAATTAATGAGCGTTGGCCTGTACGGTGTAAAATCAATTCAAATATCATCGGACGATCAATCCAGTCTCATTCTCATAAGAAACTGGGTTTAGGTCCAATGCGAAGAATTATTGAACAAAAAAGCATCAATTTTTAAAACATGACTACTGTATTTCATGCGTGATTCAAAGAATACGTTTCCATAAATAAATTTTTTTCTAGTATTTTAAGGTACTTTTTCTTGCTTTTCATGGGATGGATGAACTTGAGCACGCAATCAGCTAAGATCGAACTTGCTGGGCTCAGAAAGACCGCAACATTCGACCATAAACGAGACTGTAAAACGAATGGTTCCCGTTTTTTCCGCAACATTTGTCTTAATACGCCGAATCTGGACTGACTTGAAAAGTTAGGATACAATTACTTTGAATACATTCGAAATGTTCCACGAATGTGTTAACTGGAGCCAGAAAACAGATGAACAATGAAAGAACAGAGAGTTTACTTGCATAGTTTTTCACGTTAAGATAAGTAATGAGCTTGTCGGTAAAAATTAAGCCTAAAAACTTAAGTAACCCAAAACTTAGGTGTGTCATATTTTTATATACGCATACACATCTCCTACATTCAATTGTTATATGTACGAGTAATTTAATTTAATTAATTAGATCATTTAATTCAATAATTAAATTTAGTTCTCATACAAAACAAAAAGTGGTGAAGTTCACTTCGATATCCTCCTCTGTTGCACAACCCAGCGTTCCTATGACTTTATAGAAGATATTTGAAGAGCGTCTCTCTCACCAGCTCACCGTCGCTGCATCACCTCTGAAGAGTAATATGTTCATTACAATCTAAGAATTTTAATTTCTAAGCTTTCACCACAGATCTTCAAACGCTGCTTTGGCGACTCACAACAACATTGCCGGTCAAGATCGACAAACTTAAAGTTTCTGTACAGCCCAGCGCCACACAGCCCAGCGCCACAC
>JACJUY010000059.1:185071-214302 GCA_014220935.1 Platorchestia sp. MABIK
CAGCCCAGCGCCACACAGCCCAGCGCCACACAGCCCAGCGCCTCGCAGTTTTGAGTGCTCATGCAACATGCGGTAGATGGCAGCATCGAAAACAAACAAGATCTCAGACAATCAGGAAAATGTTCCTTGCTTCGGAATTCTGAACAACGCTGAGCATAAGAGCAATGCAAGGACACATGTTAGAATGAATTATTTTTAAAACTAAAATCGTTCTCGTATAGTGTGAGTTTACTGCTTCCTGACTACCTGTATTAGACACAGATGTAAGGCAGAAACGGAAGCGTTACCGGAAGAGGATGTGGTTAAACAGTGCATTATGGTTAGGATTTCTCAGTCTATGTTCACAGTTGCATTTCATTTCCGTAACCGCCATCTAGCGTCTCTAAGCCGTACCTTAGATTTACATGTACAGGCGTGCGTATCATAAAATAATTACGCGAATGCAGACTCGGGAGCGAACCTTCACTATTTTCACAATCGCATTAAACAGCGCCCAGCTCGCCAAATGCACCGCAGCTTGGCTTTAACAGTTCTAAGATTTCCCACAGGTCATTAACAGAATTTATTCAAAGCAAATTAGCATTGCTTGAATATTATTAGTAACGTATTGTCTAAAAGTGTATTTTATAATCCTATCATTCGATTGTAGAAGGTACCATTTCCTAACTTATGCTTTTTATTTCTTGCGTCAGTTTCACATTTATAGTACATTCTTGTTGAATATGTTGTCATTATGATTTCCTCAGTGCCTTAAATGATATCGGCACACATCTGACATCCTAATATCGATTGCAAAAAGCAATAGGAGACGTCAATCATGAAACTTCAACTCGCGGGTTTTCAAAAAAATAAATCGAAAGAGCCACTTGAATTTCGAGTTAGGCTTGATTGTCATTTTGAGTTAGGCTTGACTATCATTTTGAGTTATGCTTGACTATCATTTTGAGTTAGGCTTCATTATCATTTTGAGTTAGGCTTGACCATCATTTTGAGTTAGGCTTCATTATCATTTTGAGTTAGGCTCGACTATCATTTTGAGTTAGGCTTGATAATCATTTTGAGTTAGGCTTGACTCTAATTCTCAGTTAGGTTTGAGTTCGTCAGAATATCATTTTTCTTAAATGAAGAGCTGAACCACATGCCCATTAAAATGCAGAGTAACGATGTAATTGTTTTGTTTTAAGACATGGGATGAAAGGTTGTCTCAACTGCTGGACTTCATGTCAGGAGGTGCGTCACTTCCATCCAACTATTCCAAGATTTATGGCCGAAATCCCGAGAAAAAAGAAGCCTACAAATTTGAGGGTTGTGTGATTGATCTGGCGTCGAGTTAACTTTAGATAAGGAGACACTTTGTCTCATTCCGCAGCCAATCGATCAGTGTTTAGAGTGTGGTCGTCGGGTCGTGATGCCAGACGATATGCCGCCATCCATCCTGGAAAGGAGAGGTGGACAGTGTCATCAAAAAAATGCGGGATTTTCGAGTTATTCCGCTAAGGTCCAAATTAGGCAACGAATCTTATTTACGACCTTTCCTTCAAAGCTTCACTTTGGGCGGCCTGCACATACTTTACGGCTCAAGCTCATTTCAATCAGAGAAGTCGTTTGCGCAATACTGACGACGCCTCTTTTTACGGAGATTTTATTTAGCAATCGCCTCGGTGCGGGATTTAACACGCGAGTAAAAATGCTCACTTTTAGTCTAGAGATCTTCTCGATAAGGATTACTGCAGCGCGCGCTCTTTCTTTAATTGGAGAATTGTTCCTTCTGTGATGCATTTAGCGGCGCTTTCGACAGAATTGAATGAAAAATGCCTGTGCCACGAAATTTTTATTTATGAAAATTTGAATCGTGCGCGCTGAATCCGTTAAAGGTCAAAATCAATTGGCCTATGACTGGACTTTCTTGTCTAGCTTGACCTGGTTCACACAAAACTTTTGCTAATTAAGAGTGTTTCGGTTCTGTCATTTCTTGCAAATCGAAGTCAAAGTCACGTTTCGTAACACTGATTCTGATCATCATGCTATAGCTCCGTTTAGACGACCATACTGGTCATCATTTCTTCAATTAAATTAATTTCGTTTTAAAAAACTATGCTGAAAAATGCGTAAATGGAACTAAGTCATTCCCTATCCATAAATTAATCTCAGTAAGCAAACAAAGTACAGTACCTAATACAGTACCAAAGTACCTAATCTCAAGCAGCGTTAAATAAGAAGCCTCGCCTGCGCTGGCGCTTGCCGCCACTTCAGCTCAAGGAACATCGAAGGCTACTCCTCAACACTGCTCCTAAAAACAGTAAGTTCGGTCACGGGCTCACGGCTCAAACATCTTTCTAAATTCTGAGGTGAGACAAAACCAGATATTGACTTTGAATGACAATTAGAAAGAATAGGTAGAAATACTTGTCGAGCCCAAAGGCTGTATCTCATTTGTTAATGGAAATAAATATTCAGTTAGCAGTTTTGAGTTTCTCAAAATCTCTCAAGAAAAAGGTGTCGATTTATGTTGTGCGTGTTTTATATATTTTACCTATCATATGCTGGGACCATCATCCACACAGGTATTTGAGTGCTATGAAAGTTTTTCGGCTGTATTCCACAAAAGAATTCCCATTCTAAATTGAGCTCTATACAGTGAATCATTCGTTCTCACCGTCAGTTAGTAAGTGCAGAGAGCGGGATTCCTGTACGTAATGCTGTTATGGGAACAGTTTGCAACACCCATTAAAGGGACTCACATTTTGACAATTCTCACGTAGACGCCTACCGGTACAGGCCAGCGCAGCTGCTGCCAGCTAGCAAAAGTGTTCGAAAGACATTGCCCATACAGAGCGATAATTTTAACTTGAATCCCGAAATTGGGTTCGCACTTTCTCTGGAATACAACTTTGCAATAATACGTCTGCACTAGTTCCGATCTTAAATAATTAGTTTGTTTCACACGCGATCATCTGGGTTAAATTTGCTTAAAGAATTTATTTAGGAAGTTGCACAAAGCTTTATTCGGGAAATGAGTTTTCAGAAAATTTAGAAAGTGTCATTTTTGTAGCTCAAAGAACGTTGGTAAAACTTTATATTTTTATCGCCAAAAGTTCATTCGGAAATAATCTTTCATTTACTTAATTTTAAGTTGTGCGTTAAATTTTTGTCAACTCTTTACAAGATTTCCCTGTAATAAAATTGTTAAAAGCATCCAATTCAGTATCACTCACAAAAAAAACACCAATTAACGAATTGACAACTTGTACGTCTGGTATTAGCAACTGATTTTTTCTGCCCCTACATTGTTTCTGTACAGGAGCGTTAACGTTTTTAGAATTCTTCCACTAAATCACTGAACCATAGTAAACATGAGGGTAGTAGAAAAAACGTGAATAGGTAGAAGTACAAGTTATTAATTCATGTTTCTTTATGAAAATGCATAATTAATACCACTTATAATCATAGAAAAAATTTACGATTATTCAATCTTATGGAAATTTAACATTGTAAGTGCATAGCTTGTTTCTTAAATTTTTTTCGCTCGCAATGCTTTCCAATTACATTCGTTGTCCGACCCTACCCTATAATAATTTCTTTACACAGTGCAATGCCGTTAAACGATTTAAAGAAACCGTAGAAAGAGCTTATTCTCATGGAAAAATATTAATGAAGAAAATGCCATCATCATGAGCAAAAATGCCTGACTTGTTCAATCGATAGTGATAAGAGTTCGCTTGGCCTTTTCGTGGAAAATGTTTTTTTCTATGTGATTACTATTCTCATTGAATATTGTTTATACAGTCAAGGAATAAGTGGCACAGTTACTCCCCAGTTGTTGATTCTCCGAGAGCCTGACACTAGCGTGATCAATTTAGCTCCTAAGTTTGTCATCAAAATTTTCGCGCAAAAATCCAGACTGAACGTTGATGTGTGCAGCGCGGCAGCTCACCGCCGCTTTGCTCTCGCCGGAGTCGGCAGTGCAGTTAATCTCACCTGTTGCGCAATTACCTTCAATACAGTTCTATTTTGTTCTCTTTCTCTCTGATGGCGTGAATTATGACGATCCTTAGTTGGAAAATCTCCTTTTTTGCTTACTTTTCATCTTTTTGTTGAGCTGTTTTTGTTTTGTCATCATTCGTATACCTATTTAGTTGACCTTACTTTTGTTAAGTAATAAGAAGGGTAAGCTAAAACACGGAGAGGAGTTTGCCAATACTTATTCGTAGGAAACTGTATAGACAAGTGGAAATACTCATCTCTTCATAGATGAACGCCTTAAAAATATTCTCGATTCATGTCTTTAAGGACATCATGGGAAACATTTTCTAGTAGTAGATTGTAGTAGATTGAAGTTGTGTTTCATTCCTAAAACTGTTGATTTTTTTAGAAAATATTCCAAAGATAGAAAGTTTACTGTAAAGTTATCTTGCGAAACCCGAAATTTGCTGCAAAATTACCTAACCTGAATCATAAAGTTTCTTTTGAATAATCTTCGCTTAAATCCACTCCCACCTTATTAAGAGTTCAGCAAGAGCTGCGACGGAGCTCTGCGAAGTAAAAACAATCCTTGTCCATTCAACTGCCGCCGCACTCGCCGCTCAAAATCCATCGCTACATGCCTCATCCTCAACAAGCTCTGAGGCGTGGACGACAACAAGTCACTCTCTAACCAAATTTATACTAAGGAATTTATTTTTCTCAGTGCCGGAGAAGTATTTGAACTTGAGATTGCAACTTTTAGTGCAGGCGATGATTGTGATACGGAGCCTCGCGATGTATGTACGAGAGGAGCAAGCTTCTCACTTCGGTGTTAGTTCAAATGACAATGCAGGGTGGTCCCTTGTCATCTGTAGAATTCAATGGATGCGTTCATTCAATTCATGATCTGTTTAGTGCTAAATTTACTGAGTGCTATCGTTCATCATGTCTGAATAGCTTATATTTTGAGACATTTTGAGCTTACATTTTCAATATACTATGCTCGTCGCGCTGCAGGGGACCGCTTTGAAATATCACAGTCAATATCAGGAAGTGAAAATTACAGGACTTTACGACAAAACGAAGGCCTGTTGGGGAGCCTTTAAACCTTTGGATGCGATAACATCATGAGCGAAAAACAAATTTTTTTATAGAAAATACGGACACAAAAGACTATAGATAGAGTGTGTCTTTATATAAACTTATTCCTTAAAACACAAGAACGTGCGCGCGAAGGCAAGCACTTTCATTTTACCTGTAATAAAGACATGAAAATTAAAATACGTGAATGCGAATCAATGAACGCTAAACAATATTCTTTTTAACTTATCCAGTGAATCAAACCTAAACGTAGCATCAGTGACTATGGCTTTTGTTGATAAAAGTGGAACTAACCGGCCCTATTTTGTCAGTAATAAATCTTTTTTACTCCAGATCAGAAACTCTTTTCTAATTATTACTCACTGATGTTTATATTCAATAATATCTCATCATATCTACAAAACGTATACACACATATTAGCATATATGTACCGTGCTCTTGCGTCACTTTTCCAACTGTTTATTCGTCATATTTGTCTCTTTCATCTATTGAACATACACACGGTCCCTTTCTAATAGTATCGTTATTATGATTTCATAATTTCATTAGCAAGCACTTTATCTCCTTCTGCAGAATGTTTTGCTACATCATCATGCATTTCTAATTCTAGTTAATCACTGCTTAGAGATTTTTTGACAAATGGTCAATTTTCTCGACGCAAGTAATCCAAAACATTCCTCACTTCAAAACAACTCAGTTACATATCAAAAAACCAACTTTCGGTATTTTAATCAAAATTAAATAATTGGCTCGCGTTTGGCGGTGCTCTGCATCCGCTCATTGCAAATTGGGTAAACAAAATATAAGATTAATTCAAATTCTCAGTTGAATAATTTTGTATATTTTACCAGAATGGTTTTCCCATGAATTCGTGTAAAGTTTTTCGATGAATATGATCAATTAATAAATTGAAAAAAAAACAATTGAAATTTCAGATTAAAATTTACTCGCAACTTCAGATTTAGCTATTTCACTACATGAACAGGAGAATTATCGCTGCCAGTAAAAAGAGTTTAAACAGCAAAAGTATATGTATAGGTCTCTCTAAATAAATAATACCGGTTATGTGCGTTCAAATTTCCAGTAGCTATGTTTCAATGTTTGGGTTACGGCACGATCGCAGCCCAGCATCCCCGTGAGCTTATGAATTCTGTAAAATCTCGGCACATTTTGGCTAGACTCTAAAAAAATTACAAGCGTAAAGCAGACTAAAAGTTGGAGTTCTGCGTCATTAACAGACATGTTCTATGAGGTCAGCACATGTACTCTGCATTGATGAGCAATGGGGGAACTTTCGAACGTTGAATAGAAATTTATCCCATCACTTTGTTTAGTAGATTTAGAGCCAGAAAACCATCTGAATTTGTTTGAGAAACATGGTGAAACTTGAAAGCCAACCACTGCAAGACGTGACGGAATGCTGACAAACATACGAGAAGCACTCTGCATTAGGAACATTTTTACATCTGAGGAGAAATTTGAAGTGTTTTTGAAATTTTTTGCAGTTTCTCCACAAACTCTTAATCTGTACTGTACCTCATGTTATCATCAGGATATGTTCATTCTGAAGCAGTTCTTCAATTAGCAAAATGGATCAATGGAATTTTACAACCTTCTTTCCGTTGATGCACTATCACAATTAACTTGAAATAAAGTACTTAGAATATCACTCACCAACACATTCTTGGTCCAGACATATCCTATGCATTTTTCTTCACAATAGTTAACACACTCAGAAGAAAACTATGTCATTTACAACTGATTTGTCGTACGATTAAAACATGAAGAGAAGTAACCAAAATGCAGCACCTCACAACGCAGTGGGCGATGATTACCTACTCGTCTCCAAGCATGCACGTCTCCAAACTGAATGAAAGTCATTGTGCTGAAGTGAATTTCTATCGAATTCATTAAACATGGTACTACTGTACCATGTTTAATGTTAGTAATCTCAAGACAACAGGCTAAATAGCGGACTAGTATAACTAGTAATTGTATTCTGTGAGCGCATACTACAAAATGCTTTTTAAATAGCATAAACCATGATCACAGTTTTGTTAAGAGTTATGGCCAGATGTACTCACTTTAGCTTTTTTACGCGTAGAGATGCAGGGTCCAAATAAATTTATTGCCTCACATTATAGAAAATCGGCGCAGCACTACAGCAGTTCGATGCAGCGATACTGATGTTATGGCCGGTTGTACAGTAGTTTTCTTGTACCGCGCTGCTCAGTGCATCACTCCATTAATCCCGTCGGTTGACTCCTGTGATCGCAAACTAGCCGCTATGGGGGCTGTACAGAAGTCCTCACCTTATGTGTCTTCTGACAGCATGAGCTGCTTTAGCGCAGACGTAGTTTTCACGGCGTTAAATATCTAGGCGCAGCGATCCATCTTCATTGTGACCAGAATTTTGGCGCATTTCACTGCTCTAAATCGACCTCAAAGTGTCTCCCCGCGGCGAACTGAGGAAAACCATTAGAAACACTGCTCCGATTCTCAACTGGGATAGGATATGGTCGCAGCTCACAATCAACGCAGTGAATAGGAAACTCTCGCTTCAATTCACACGCAAGATATTAGTAATTTGTAACTCGATTTTCTAGCCCCGAATTGTAGAGGTTTTCAGAAATGTGAGACCACTGAGCATCGTCTCGACCTTGGCCAATTATTTTGGAATCGTATTTTTTTCATTGCATCTAGCATTGAACATTGAGAAAGAAGCACCTATACGTTTATGCGCTCATATTTTCAAGTTACTTTTTCTGCTGTTGGTAGAGTAACCTTCATTATGAACCTTTGAGAGCTAAACAACTTCTATTATTCTGAAAAGGTTATGAATAACGACTCTTATTTGAACTCAAATGATTTCAAGCCTCGATATATCTCAGTGCAATTGATTTTTGCTTATGTATAACTCATCACGGATGCAAGTGAATACAGAAGTACGCTACGGTGAGCAGGCGTTCCTGACGACGACACTACGTAAGGCTGTACGGAGCGAAACAACTCAAGATTGCAATTGGGAACACAACCGTTGGCTCATCACTCCAAGTAAAGACAAGTAATCTTGATAACTACACGAGGCTAATCAGGGATGTGCGTGGCCGTGTTTGCTCGGGCGGTCAGATCAGCCCTGTAACGTGACACTGCTCATCGACGCCCATACCGCGTTGTGACTCCCTGGGTCAACTTCCTGCTGAGGTCGCCTCGTAAAAATAAGGCTCTTTTAGCTACATTAGCTCATTGGTAAATACTGCTTCAAAAGCGCTCGTTCAACTATCGTTCGAGGGAATTGATGATGACGCTTGGTAAAACGAGAGACCATCGTACACCCATAAAAGTAATGTACTTGTGCATCCACGCAGTCATGAAAAGGAGAAATGGAATTGCTCAGAGGATTACAATTGAAGAACTGGTGGATGAAACTCATGACTGAGTTCACGACACAGACATAAAATGCTTCAAAAATATCCTCAAGCATCAGTTTCTCACCAGCTGGGATGCTAATTTCCAAACTGGGTTTTTCCATCCAAAAAACGTTTTGTACTTGTCATAGGCATGTTTTCATAAAAGAACAACAAATATATTTTTGCCCAATTTAGTCACTAATCTCATTTTAATACTCCTACGTACATACTCACAGAAATATCACAAAATCTCAAGTTTCTGGCTAACATTTTAAAAAACATAATGCAGTGACGTAATGGAAGACCCTTTACCCATAAGAAAATTATATTCGCGGTCTGTAATTAATATTGAAGAAGAGGTTCCTCAATTCCCTAGCACTTAATTACAGCACCTCTCATTTTAAGATTATTGTGTAAGCCCTCACATGAACATGAAAAAATCAAAAATTTATGACTGACACTTTTAAGACCTAACATGCAGTGACGTAATGGAAAACACTTTACCTATGTAAAAAATGAAATTCGAGCTCTGTAATTAAAATATAAATATTGAAGTAGAGGTTCCTCAGTTGCCCAGCACCTAATTACAAGACCTCGGCCTGCACGCATCTCACCACTGAGAAGTACCAGCTCGCCTGCGTGCCAGGCAGGCCAGCAAGAGCCGGACCTCCTCGCTAGTTCACAAGCGCCAGCCGCATGCAGCGCTCACTGCGAAGCCGGGAAAAAATCTTGAAGGGGACGACGACTTGGAATTTTCGTGGCGGCATCAAGTACTCGCAAAAATTACGCTGCGGAAATTTTAAACTACCTGTTGTGGGAAGTGCGCATGTTTCCATCTAAGTTGACAAAACAGTAGTCGTCTCGAAATTCCTTTTTAAGAAAAATGAATGTGCGACGTAGAAACAGAAATTCACATATCGAACGAGTCATCACCCACAGTTGACTAAATGAGTAAAACTGATAGAGTCGACTGTACAAATTTATTTTCAAGATACAAATGCTTTTTTCAAACCTAGATTAGAACGTTCACATTTTTTTAGCACAGTGGATACCAATAAGTATTTTTCCATCAAATTTGAATGAAAATTTTCGTCCTAAAGTGTGTGAAATCTTACATAAATAAAAGTCAAATATCTAGCATTTATGTACAGGTTATAAATTAATTCAGTACATGTTATCGGATGTTTTCCTCTTTTCATATTAATTTCCCTCATAGATAAAATGAGTGTTACTTCTAAAGTTGCATGCAAGTCACATGTTATTATTTATGTTTAATAAAAGAATCCACCAACACGCCATACATGACACGCCAACACGCCATACATAATATAAAAATGTAGGTGAATCATACCAGGACACGTAAGAATTTAGTTCTTTGAGCGTGTAGGTTTATGTTAAGTTTTCACGAGTGGCCGCGCATGCGAGCGCTGTTGTCGTGCAGTTATCGCTGCTATAACGGGCCGGAGAACATCGCAGCTCAGCTTGCAAGTAACAAATAATGCTTAAAAGTCCAGGGGAGGAGACATTCTATTCCTAGAAGCAGCTTACAGAGCTGACACATGCATGCCTTTATTATAAGTAAACAAAGTACTTAAAATGTGTTTGCTTTAGGCCGAGATCTTTCACAATGATTACTGAGCCCCATTTTAAAACCAGTGTAACCGCTGTCTGAACCACACATGATCAAATACGAGGAATTAATAAGGTATGTGAAAAGTTTATGGTTCACTGAAATGATGAATTCCAACCATTCCCAAGCTTTCAAACGAAGTTTTCAAATGATGCAACAAAATCAAACCACTCAGTTCGCCTCGTACTCCTGCTGTCATTTGACGAGGGGCTATCCTTGGTGCACATCAAGCAAGACTTGTCATGTGGACATGGCCAAAGCATGTGCCAACTCATGGTTGTCATGGTAGAGCCAGAGACTTGGTGTGACCAGCCCGCACTGACGAGCCCGTCAAATAAGAAAACTTTGTTGCAGTGGTAAAAAAACGCCCTTACGTGCTGTTTCTCGCTGGTACGTAATAGGTGCGATGCAATTTTTGCAGTATTCCTGCGTGTGTTTTGCGAGGACTTACAGAGCACCAACTCGTTCTGGTTCTTAAATTTGTCAAAGTGTGAAGTGAGTATAGTTGAAACAGAGAACAGTTTAAAGTTACAAACTCGAATCTGGATCAAAGGATTTAGCCAAAGTTTCAGATTTCACGTAGCAGGTCTTACCAGAAAGACGCTTGCGAAGTTCACTTCATTTCTCGGATTCAATCATGAAATTGACAATTTCATGTTAGACATTGCAAGTTTCCTGCTGGAGAGACGAACTCTCAACTCATCGTGGAACAAAAGACGTTCTTTTAATTGAAGGAAACTTCGCCACTTTGTCGAGTTTCCATTAAAATAAACTAGCATGACCAACAGCATCGGCATCGCTCGCAGACACATTACGACGGCGACACCTAAAACAAAAGGCGACCGGCACAGAAAAACGGCACCGACGGAGGGCGTGCATGATAATGAATTTTTAGGATTCAAAATGTAAACAGTAGAGGTGAAAAAGACACATGCCAGCTTTGATGGGAATGAAGTTTCAATGGGATAACGAAGCGCTTTAGACAGGAGAATGTGACTGAAGTGGCAGTCGGAGTAAATAGGCGCGGGAACAAAGCCGGAGCCTAGAGGGACACAGCTCAATAGGGCTTGATTTGCTGCTCTCACTATTATGAACGCATCTCAGACACAACCAGCCCTTCAGTCGTGCGAAGAAATGCGTTTCGCAAACTATTTCAAATGGCGGACCTCTTTAGGATTCTTTTCATTTGCTAAGCGCCTTTGTTCAAAAAATTGCCGCAGTTTGAACGCATGTAGTCGAGATTCTGAGTGAAAAGATGAATTCGTAGAAGTAACCTGTCGCTGTTGGCGTATAAGCAGAGAAATGAGCAAAAATTAAACAGTTTGCCGTCATATTGGATTCATGTATTTCAGGTAGAGTAGCTGTTATACATTTGTAGAAACTTGCCCTGCCATCTCCTTATCAGAAAGACATCGTTAGAGCATGACGAATTCAAGCAGAGTTGTTAACCCACTTCTTATACGTACATCACATTCTATGTTTTTTAATTGTAAAACGGCCTAGTAATGTAGATCCCAGGTCCGTATTAAACTGGTTTATCAAACAGAAATGAAAAATTCCGTGCTTTCTTCTGCTCGTAATTCGACGATAAACACTAAATCTAAATTCATTCCTCATGTGGGAAAATGCCCACACAAGTCTCTTGCTTGAATATTAATTAAGTCGAACAGCCTCCCAAACAAGATTAAATTTGAGAGCTAAGCTGTTCGGGAAATAATTATACTAAGAAGCTCAAATTACAGTTGGTGTATTCGTTACTGTAGATGAATATTCGGATTGCGGGATAACCTTTAAAATATTACGATTGGAAACTTGCGATCAAGTCATTATTAGTGTATCGCTTTCATGAAAGCTTGAGTCTTATCCAACTATCCTCTCCGATCATGCCCTCAAAAAAACACTTAATTTCACGGCTGTGCTAGAGCTCAGACGGCTATCGTTTTCTTTTTTATTTGCTCTCAATTTCTGGTCACAATTACCTTTTAGAAATGTTTTTGTCAGACCATTTAGAACATCAGCAATGGTGGTTGTTCACCATCGATCAGCCACAGCTAATGCGTTGTAAATGGACCTTTCAAGCATCAACAAAGATACCTGCTTTGAGGGGACTTACGAGCGGAAATTACGGCCAAATAAAGATGTCTAAATCGAAAGGCATTACGAAAGGTAAATAAAGATTTAAAACTGAGTTCGGTTCTGTCACTTCGAAAATGTAAACTTAGATGGACTGCTTCCAGCTGCAGCGAGACTCGGTTTCCAGCAGTGCGGTTTCCAGCATTTTCTCTAATGTCTCTAATTGGAATCTATTTTCTGAATGTTATTATGTTGCACGTTATATTAGAAGGTGATTCTACCATGGCTTTAACGATTGACCTTTTGATTCATGTTTTTGGACATTTGCTTAATGCCGTTAAGTTTCAATGGCACACTAATTACTGAATGTCAAGCTGACCACTATGCTCTTATTGACTATGATAATCAGCACTTGCTTGTGATCGTGCAAAAATAATCAGAACTAAACACAAATGTTTCAACTTTTATCTTGTTATAACATTTGTGAAGAGAATAGTGCCGTCGTGAATTTATTACTCTGAGATAAAATTGGGAAAATGTAACGATGAATATGTGTATTTGAGCGCGAAACTGTGTTTTAGTGCGCAAAAGTTTACTCATGTGCACGCCCTTGACAGAACACTAATTTGTTCTCCTTAATTACTGTGTTCATTTAAAGCTTCACTAATTCGGTCCTGAAGACAGCAGGTACTGACAGCAAGAGGTTTGTTTTTCACGGAGTTTTTGTACCGCCGTGAGCAAAATGGTCTTTTTGCGGTTCGCTGCCTTGAACAATTGAAGAAAAATTTCAGCAGAAAGTTCAAATAAATTTTCTTTGTTACGTTGAATTAACAAAAAAAAACGATTTTTTCCTTAAATCGAACCCTTATTCAGATAGGTAAAATAATGTTGCTTCTTTATCACGTACAGAGTTCAAAACACATTTTCTTTATTTAATAAGTACCATGAAATTAATTCATAACTTGCTGTGAGATGAGATGTCAAGGCTTCATATCACAATTAAAGATCTCTCCTTCAAATTCCCATTTCCCGGCTGTCAACAGACTCTTATTAACTATATAGCAAAAAAATGCATGGATACATATAATATGAATAATTGAAGAGGAATTTTTCAATGAAAAATGCTCTTTCGGCTGCTTTTCTTCGAAATTGTGTCATAGCCTCAGGATTCGGGGACAATTTCAGCCATCACTTGGCAATAAACGCAGCATGATGCACCCGGAATTTCCATTTGTAAAATGCACTTGTGCATAAACAACTGAGCTCCGTTCTTCCCAGGAGTTTTAGGTGTGGCTGGTTTTAAAGTCGTGATGAGTGTGACTAAAAATACTGTCTAATACACTGATACAAAATAAAAAAAATGATAAAATACAGTACACTGGAGTCCGTGCTCATCTTTTGAGAAAACAGCATTCTAAGTAGTGCTGCTTTTATGCACTTCACAAATGAAGGAAAAGGGTTTTCTGTATCAGGCTACTTGATATCCGTGCATGTATAAGTTGCATATCTCCGCAGTATTTGAAACGTAACTAGTTTACGGAACGTTTCAATGTTGAGAAAATGTGCGAAGCTTTTGTGGCGTGTGCATTGTTAATAATTTCACACTTCAAGTACATCACGTGATAGATAAAATTGGAAAAGAAATTTCACACTTCAGCTAGAATTGTGTAATCAAGCCTGTAATACATTAACGCAAAAAGTGATGATCACTGAAGGTAAAATTAAAGGCCAGAAATAAAATTGCTCTGATGCAAGCAAGCTCACTCATTATTAATTTAATCAATGAAATTAACAAAAATAGGGCTTCACTAAACCGGAAAAATTTATTTAAGGCATTTGTTACTTTTCAAATTTATAAACCCGTGAGGGAAACACTAGTAACGTTAATTTAATTGCGAAACCGAGGTTGTAACATCTAGATGGGAAAATAAGAGTTGCTAGCGAATAGCCCGGTCGGTAACCTATTTCACTAAATATTATTTTAAAAACTTGTCATCCTTTGTCAAACAGATTTTTTACATTTTGTCTAATTTCTCTACCTAAATTTCATTTTTAAAATGGTTTAAATTTTGCAAGCTGTATTTGGTTTTTTACCTCGTGTAAAAAAGCAATGTTTGTTTTCATTTCCCTATGGATTTAGGGGGGAAAAAAGTTGAACTCACAATCATTCCCGCTTTTAACACAATATTTAATTATTTCTTGAATCCGTCGGCCAACTAACTGTATCGGCTGCCCTTGTTTTGGCAGCACGAGTTCAAATATTCATATCGAGAAAGGCTAAAAGTAAACTCGTTATTCTATCCTTTCAATATACACTACTCAAAAGTACGTCAAAATGAGCTACTAAGGATGCTATTCGCAGCACCTGCACACATGCGCCTGTCCGACGACTATACCGCATGCTCCTCGTTTCGGTGACCAACTAGTGCCTCATAACGCTATATTCACAACAAAATTACAATTGTTCGCGATAAACCCTAATTGAACAAAAGTTACACCTTCTTCGACTTCTGGGAACTGCTTTCAATTTTTCATAAGAACTTTGCCTTGTATAATCTCTCCGTCTTCGTTGCGATGCTGCTTGGTACCAGAGGAGGATGTATATGATGGTTGAGCAGATTCAGCCTCTAGTTCAAGAGAGCCGTTCCGATTTCATCAAGAGGTGGTCACTTCTGAACCCTCGAGCGGGTTTGAAGTTCCTTTGAGGCCAGGCGTATTGAGATGAATTTCTTGGTAAACACTGCCGAGTGCTGCATTTTATAAACTTCTATGCTTCGTATATCTGTAGCTAGGATGAGTGCCTGTCACCTGTACACTGAGAGAAATTTTGGCACACCTGTATGTGTCGAACAATTATTCAGAAATACTTTGATACACTTTAAATATTTCCTTTGACCACATATTAAGCGGTTCAGAGAGTTGAAACAAAAATTCACGTTTCATATGGCTCAAAATTTTTTGAAGAAAACCGAACTGTGTTTAAATTTTGTGAATGCAGTACAATTCTCCTCAAAAACCTTTATATCTTCGCTAATTTTTCTTCTAATTCTTGGACATTGTCTGTATATTAGTGTGGTCAGTTGCCAGTCTAAGAAAGTGAGATATTTATGTGAAATAAAATTGATTTACGTTTAAGTGTGTCATGTTTGGCACACTTAAGTGTGTCGTATAAGCCCATGACACACAAAAGGGTGTCCAAATACATAGACGAATCATGTACATTGTTGACACACTTTTGTGTGCCGGTTTTGTGACAGCTTGACACACAAAAGTGTGCTGGTTTTGTGATAAAGTTTTTCTGTTTTTAACATCTTTTTCATAAAGTTTTTCTGTTTCAACATCTGTTTTTAAGATGGTTTTTCCAATTTTCCTTTGAAATTTGTTGACCCCTTCAACCTAATGTGCTTGAAAATGAGCTTGGGTGAGTGGTGCGTTCTTTGAACAGTTTTAGTTCGTTGCTGACGAGCTCTTGTTTTGATATCGCATCATTGATGAAAATATCTCCGCCATCGGTAAAAATTAACGTAAAACTTGAATTCTAACGTTCAATTAATCATTTCCAAGCGTATTCGTTCACTTTTCTGCATCCCCTTACACAGTTTTAGTCATTTAATTAAAAAACAACATCATCAAAACATTGACTTCCTGTGCACGTACGTCGAATGATGAAGTCTATTGGAAAATAAGCTCTACTTACGAAACAGAGGATTCAAGTCCTTCAAGGCCCAGTAAACTGTTATCTAAATTCTAAAAACCAAGTGAAGATCATTCTGAACATTAGATTCATTTTCAGTGAGGCCCTCGGCAGAGCCCTAGGCCTAAAAGATGTCTTCAGTACCAGGTAAAAGTTTTTCTGCAACCACACTCCATGTTTTTAGTGAACTCATAAATAGAGCCTCGTCCACTCTCCATCCCGCTCGTTTGTTCCCTAATTATTCTTTCCTGACAAAAAGTGAGTCTTTTTACGCAACTCCTGTACTTTTGGAAGGGAAATTTGACCGAAGAAAATGTCGACAGAAATAGGGACGGCAAAACGAGGAGGCCGAGACTCAACTTCCGACCCGCGTCGCTCGAAAACTAAAAAACACGAATGACAAAGTGGAAGATTTCAACTTGGCGGAACGGAGCAGTTTGCTGCGGACGCGACCGCTCCAACTTCCTAGTTAAGGAAAGCGACCTGCCAGGAGACTGGTATAGAAACTTTGCTTTATGAGCACCTGATTCACTTATCTGACGGGGCTCCGACGACGCATTACTTAGCAAACTTCTTCTTTCGAGCTATTGCTTTCCTCAACAATGTAGGGATAAAAGGATTTTGCCAAGGGTTTTTGATTACGAGACTATTGATCGAGTTTCATCTTTATCAACAAGCGAGCTTGCGAGGAATTTGCTCCATTTACTGCTTGAGCAGTAGTAGCTAAAAACATAATGCAAACGAAATGAGTTTTTTCAAAACAGAGTTGTTAAGTCAGCATATTTCCTCGCATCTATCGAGAGAATCTACGAATCTCCTGCAATTATTCAATATTTTTATGAGCTTTACAAGCGTTCGAGAGTTTGAAATTGATGATCACATGTTCTCGTAAATAGCGTGTCAGAACGGCCTGTCTTGCTCGTGCTTGATATAGGCGCGCTTGGAGCTAATTAGCTGTTAGCAGAGCGACGCGAGGTGTACGCGCATCCTGCAGCCGATGAGCTTGTATGGTCTGAGATGCCTGGCTTTTAGTGTCGAGTGTCTAGAGCAACGATAGTATCGGCTGATCTCATAATGAATTCCTTAGAGACGTCTTCTCCTGAGCTCGCTTACTTCTTCTGCTGAAGATAGCGAGAAAAACCGGACCTGGTGTTGAAATAACCATCACGCAGGCATTTATGATCAGACATCATCTTTTACGTAAGTTTAAATCACGACGCTCTTGAAAATAGTCAGTCGAGCGGTGTTCCGTGGCGAGAGGACGTAGGCAGCGCCTCGCGTATACCTCGTTCTGGGTTTAATTGTTTTCCTAATAGTGGGTGCTGGGAGCCTTGACGAAAAGGAGGTTCCAGCTAATTGTTGGTCTCGAAGCCTCTTATTGGTTTAGGGTTGGAAGCGGCGGCTGGGCGACTGTTTTATAGAGAGATCTGTTTATCAGATCATGTATGGATGTTTGAAGAACGAAGCTGGTCTTGCATCTCTAAGTAGACTCAAGTCACAGCACTTGATGTGCTCCGAGGTTCGACAGCTCCAGGGCTTAAGTGAAGCTTTTATGGCCCTCTCTCAACAACAAAACATGTGGGCTCGCTTCGAGATATTTAGCAGTGAAGCAATCAGTTCAGATCAAGAGCAAATCACCTTTGATTGGAAGTCGATTTTACGTCCTCCAGAAGCGCTCGTCTCACAAGGCCATAACTGTCCACGATTGCACTTTCATCGTCTAGCAAAAAGTTCGCGATTATTCTTCACAGTAGACTGAAACTTTGTGCAGTTGATGGAAATGCTCTCAACACCAATGATATAAAACCAAGGATGTTCACAGGCATTTATTCCATGGATACGTCATACCACTCATCTAAGAAAATGGTTTATCGATAACTAATTTCAAAATTTTACTTCCAGCGGAATCAGCACGTGACCTGTGGAAAGGTCATAATAATAGTATAGTATACAAGTAGCATTTAATAGTCAGGTGGGTTTCTACTTAAGATAACGTGAGCATAAACACAGCAATTAGAATGGAAGAGGAAGGAAATACAAGGAAGAGATAGCAAAAAAGGTAATAAAACGGTAAAAGGCAAAGTGTGCAAGCAAGATAGATGATCCAAATCCAATGTATAGCTCAGGTAACCTTACAGCATCCCTCCTTAGAGCGCCAGTCCCCATAGCAGACGATAGACTAACCTAACCTAACCTAAACCTATTGCCTATCCTATGCCTCCCGAGGGGAAAAAAATCACACGTCATGGAAACCATTTGAGGAATTGATTTTCATACAGATATAATGCACATCATACAGTATAGAAGTTCCACTCATGGATTATTCGTTGATTTTCAAGTCCCAACCCTGTTATAATCAGAACAAATGGAGAGTTATCATCACAAAAGAAACGATCTCAAGAATGTGCTTTGGTTATCATCCTCAACCATTTAATGTGCTGAGGAAAGTCACGCAAGCTCCGCGACTGCTGCTTTTATGACCACGAGTGTAGCGTACACAGGCTACCAGTCTAACTCAGTCACCGGAGCATCTATGGCTTTTAGCCGCCCAGTTCAGAGGCGAAAGTAGGCAGCTAAAATCATAGATGCCCCGGCGAAAAATAAGAATGGGAGTTGAGTGTTGAAGATGTGGCCGCTGCGTGGCGTGGCAGGGCGTTGTGGCGCTCAGAATTGTAGTCAGGGATGACAATTTTTGCAAAATCTTTCTTGCAAAAGTCTTCAAGTTTGGATATTTCTTATAAAATTTGGTCGTAAATATCACTCAGCATCAGCTCACACTCCACAGTATATGTCCCGCAACCGTGCCGTGTTGTCACATGCGGTGAGGCCTTTGTGATCACATTTCATTTCAAAAAACTCTAACTTGAGGATTGGATTGTGGCCGGAAAAAAAAAATCGTCGGCCAGCCCTGGTCTAACTTTACCGCTACAATTATTAATTGCTGTTGTCTTTGGCCAAATCTACGATAATTTCGGAATATATGCGTCACTGTGAGACTGAGGTAAATAACAGGTATTGCTATAAAACTGGTATTGCTAAATTACCGTGCTGCGCAATTATAATTATTTCCCTTTAGTGTTCTGTGACAAACATTGCACTCCCATCCAAATATTTAGGTACATCGTCATGCATGTAAATTTAGAATTGTGTGAAGTATTGATCATTACATTTTGGAGAACTGATTGGATACGCAAACTACCCATATCTTGAAGAACAATTTTTTTTAAATGCTTACCTGTCAAACGCGAAATAAAACCGACTCACACCTGAAGTAATTAAAAAGTAAAACCACTCTGTACGTTTCTGAAGACCACACATTACGGCGCAATTATCCGCAGCTCGTCATGGCACATGTGGAGTTACCGCGTGCCCGGCGCCGCGGCGTCGCCGCAAAACCCAGCACTGCAAGTCGGCAGATCTATCGGGTACATGTAATTATACTTTCGTATCCTATGCTATTTAGTAGGTCGATTTTAGTTAATCAAATCTCACACTTTCTTGTTATTAAGTCGATTGTTCTGTACACTGAATTCGATCAGTTTCCTGTTATCGAATCGATCAACGCTGTAATACATTATATTATTTCCATCTAATTTCTAAAAGATATCAGCAACGACGTTGATAAGCGTATAGCAACACGAATGTAATTTGAGTTAAAGTAACTGTGCCAGTGCACACTAAATTAAGGGACTTGTTCACCTGTGACTCGAGACACACCAGTGCACTGCAGGGTGCCCTGAGAGCTGTCACCTGCATGCCTTCGCGGTGCTGCTGGTGAGAGACACCCGACACACGGAGCTGGTAATTAGATCATGCTGTTTAACTCGTTTCAAGGATACAAAATTAAGGAATCTTGCGATATTTCACTGAATTACTGTAACTCATCGACGTTCTAGATTGATATGGAAATATACAATAATGCATGAGTCAGTAGGGAAAACTTGTATCATTTCAAGCTCCAAAATCAATGAATGTTGGTCAAAAAAATCCTCAACAGTGACTAACAAAAGACTGCCAACTGCTGCAAGGTCTTCTCGAAAACACCTCACAGATTTAAAAAGCATGAAATACATTTAATACTTGTCCAACAACACCTTACTCTCTTCGCTATATGATCTCAACAAAACACTCGATCATTCGTTCCAGGTAACAGTAACAGACACTCATTTACAAGCCACTCATTTGCGTTAGAGATCTTGTTAATTTAAATCTTCCTTCTGTCGGCGTACAAGAAGAATGGTAGGCCCACAAGCCCGGTAACCGGTCCCCTGAGAGGTCTGTCATCATCAGATGGAAGAGGGTGACGTGAGAGCGACGGCTTAACTCGTGGGTGTGGACACGATCATTGAAGAGCGGCCCTTTACTAACAGCCCCTCGGCCCTGGTGTGATGAGCACCGCAAATGAGCAAGAAAGTGCTCGCAGTCATCATGTCTTACTACACATGCTCAAAGTCAACGCTAAATTTGTCTGCGGTGCATGTCTTTGTGGCGTGCATCTCCTGTGCTGATAATTTGAAACGGATCATACTTGTGCAACGCCGATGTGCAGCGACAGAACCTCGAGTCAGTGGAATAAGGCAGCATCATATTTTTATATTGCTTTTTGGAACGGTAAATAACTTTGCAATAAATATCAATAATCAGATTTTGAAAATAACCTAATAATTATGAGTTCCGTTTGAATTGTCAGGATTGGATAAGATTTCTACATGTCCACTTTTGTTCATCACCTGCAGAGAGAAGTGGGTGTGGCCGCCCACATGCATAACTCGTAGTTGGGTTCTATGAGGGAATTTCAATTCAGTTCTAAAGCGTCGAAAGTATCATTTCCATACAACACATTAGGCTCAAAAAGAATAAGTGTAATCTCGTAAGCGCTGAACAATTCTCAGTCGTGAAAAAATAATTGAAGACATAAAGCACTTTGCTAAGTTCTATAATAATCTACATTAATTTTTCATTATTATCTATTAAATATGGCATGACATTCTTTTTACTCTCAAAAAAATGTCAGCAGTGTTATTTTAATTTCCTCACTTCACTTTCCCTCTTTCAAGATTATGTTTTCCAACATCTCTTCCGAGAAACGAGTCACCCACCTGACCCATTACAGGCTAGTTCTCATAGAATATACTAGCTAAAAGTTCTCGCCTCAAGAAATAGCTCTCCCAAATGCATGACGGATACTGTAATGTTCGTTAGACAGTACTGTTGAAAATTAAAAATTAAATATGTAAACAGAAAATTATTTGAACATTTCATTATGCGTTCACAGGAAAGCCGTTTTCACATCTTGCTCAATCTACCAGTCATTCACGACCATTTACTTTATGCTACTGGTGTACAACACACCCCCTGACATCAGCTATAATGGAATAGAACACACCTGCTGACACTGCACTGGAACCCAACACACCAGGTATAATAGTATAGACCAGTGCTTCTATACCTTTCTATACTGTCGTGTACCCCCTTAGCTTAATGGTGTATCTTCATGTACCCCCAGCACACCTAAAGGTTTTAGAAACTATAAAAATGCACTTAATGATTAAAAATTATAAACACTTAAACGGTGGGTATGTAAATATGTATTGTACATTTTAACACATGAAGTATGTTGAATGTACCCCCTAGGGGTACATGTACTCCCGGTTGAGCAGCCCTGGTGTAGAACCAACTCCCAAAGTCATGCACAAGCAAAAGCTTACTTCTGTTGTGATGTACATATTCTCAGAATTAGGGAATAAACATTAGAAAATATTTAATAATTAACCAGTTTGTTTTGTATTTTATTTCGCGCACATACACAATAAGTGTCCATTCAAAGATGGTGATGTGCAATCACTCGTGTTGCAGCTATGTCCTAATTGATGGCAAAAAATTGTGCTGCAAGACATCTGGTCATAAGAACTTTTCTATGAACAATTATTGGTGATATCCTATGACACTTTCAAAAATCAAACTTTTCATCTGCAGATTATTCACTTTATGGATTCATATGGATTCATTTCACATTTATCAAGCAGCTTTGAAATGTTCTTATTGAACCATATCGTATTTTATTAAGGTGCTTTTTATTATTCAGTACTAAGTGCGAAGAGGTTTGCTTTGGTTCGGTCGTGTCCTGTTAGGATTTTCACACTACAAAAAAATGAAACTCTCTGACTATGAAGCCCAGAGCTCCATCACAGTTTTAACTTAACTGAGAGGACATCTTTAAAAAGTACATTCATGTTCCCTACAAAATTTTTCAGTTGATAAAGTCGCGGCTCACCAATAGTTCTTTTCAACTCCAGAGCAACCTTTAAAACACTCAGATTAGAAGTATTCCCTAAAGTAGAGGTCAGAAGCCATTTCCTGCGCCTCTCGTTGGCATCAGTGATAATCAAGGAGTTCTCATATGAAGTAAACAGATAGGCCAGTAATGCGCAATTAGGGCCCACATTAGGCAAAGGAGCGGAACTCATCCGTCACCAGGGAGCGGCGCGCGCAACTCAATGGCACCCGAGCTGCGGAAGTCGTCCGCCATCTTAACGTAGAAAAATGATGCATAAATTCAGTATCGCATGTTTCTTTTCGTGATAACATTTACTCTACTCATATATTCCCACTCGAGAATTTGCAGTGGCGGTGCATGGTCTGGATTTCTTTTTGTACTGTATTATCTAGAATCACTGTAGACCTTCAAGATATGCAGAACCTAAACTCATACACTCACGCGGGCACACGTCTGAAGAAAACACAAGTGACGCTTCATGTCTCGTTTTGGCTCGCTACTTTATACCACGAAGCTACCTATGTATTTATTCGCAGATCTATGTTTATTTCTGACGTTCTCTGAGTCCACTCCTGCCTAGGAACACTGCTATGTATCTTCAGAATAAAATGATTTATTCATGCATACGAAAAAATTGTTAACTACCTTAACCTTCTTAATCGCTGTGATTGATTATAAATATAAATAACAAATACTACCGCAAGCTCGCTCATTTTTAATGATGATATTTTGAAAAGTAATTATTCTGCACTTATTTTAGCTCGGAGACGCACACGTTGGGGAAAAGTGGAGTTTATATCCAAGTATATTAAACCTGCAAGATGCTATGGTTCAGTTGGGTGCGCGGTCACGAAGAAATTTTGTCGCAAAAATGAGAATCAAAACGACAAATTTCAGATTTCCACACCTGACCATGCGGTGTGAGGACAACAAAGCGTAAGATAACAAGCAATGAAGCTCATTATTTCAAAATGCATTTCTTTCCACCGTCCAACTCGAATAGTAGGCTATAGCATAAGTTTGCTGCAATTGTGTGTAGTTGATACCAATACCCACACAAAGCAATTATTGTAGGCGCCCATAGCATAAGTTTGCTGCAGCTGTGTGTAGTTGATGCCAATGCCTACAGAAGGCAATTGCCTCTGATAGCAGTAGCTTTCATGCAATTTTGTGCTATTTTCGTGGCGTGCAAGAGAGTTAAGCGAGGTCAAATTCCAGGAAAGTTTCTTACCGTTCTACCTTCTGACTAAAACTGTCGGCGTGAAAATTGTTATTAGTAATTGCTGCGCTGTTACATTCGCGGTTATGTCGTCAATCACAAAGTCAGTATTTCTGTTTGGTGCATTGGGAAGAGAATATGTTCAATATTTGCCCTATAGCACTGGATGCTTGCGTGATAGATCAGAAAGCAGCTCCGCGCTAAAAACTTCTCACTGCTGGTGATTTCACCGCTCTATATTTTAGCTTTTCAGAGTTTATCATCTGTGGTTTAGATTCTTTCGACGAAAATTTCCTTTAACAATTTATTTCATTTCATTCAAAATCAGGAGCATGGTCAATGCAAAAGTTTTTTGAAAGTGCAATACCACGAAACATCGAGCAAATGTGAGGATCCACCCATTCAAGGTAACGTTTCGCTCGATTTTACTCGTGTTCTGTTCATAACGTAGGATCATGTGTGTTGTGAAAACTTTTTGTTAATCACATTTCCCGTGAAAATACAGCTAATTCTACCATGAACTCATGCCAGCTGGAATTGCGCTAAATTATTCTGGAAAACAACACTAGATCAACAGTGAAATGAATATTAAACCTTGAGTTAAACCCACAGTCATTATCTGGCACGTCTGTTGCATTAAAGGTAATTCTTGTAGGAACATCAACCGCTCTGTAAAGAGTGCTCCTAAAGTAGTACTGTCCCGTACCTAGACCTTTCAAACGTATTACTTTCCCGTACCTTACTCCTTCAAAAAGATCTTTTTCTCAAACCTCAATCCTCCAAACGTATTACTTTCCCGTACCTTAATCCTTCTAACAAATCTTTTTCTCAAACCTCAATCCTCCAAACATATTACTTTCCCGTACCTTAATCCTTCTAACAAATCATTCTCAAACTTCAATTTTTCAAACGTATTACTTTCCTGAACCTCAATCCTTCAAAAGTTATCACTTTCTTGAAGCTCAATCCTAATACGTATCCCATTTCCGAAACTTTGTCTTTTCAAATGCACTTCAACCGTAACCGTACCGCAGACAGCGTAAATTCTCCATCATGACGGGTTCATTTTGGTCGTGTCTTGAGACATGCAGGAGACTTGCTCCAAGTATCTCCGGCTCTTTGCTGCAACCACCCGACCTTTGCGTGCGATTCCTGTGTGACTAATGAGATTCACTAGGTTTTTTATTTCGTTTTCAAGCCTCTTTCTTCCATTGGGAGGGCTGGTTCTTCTGGTTAATGCCCTCCAAATCAAAGATGTTCAATTTCACCTGATACAACGTCCTTTACGCCTGCGTCTGTTTTGTGCATCTGAATCCACATGAGCGATAATTGCTGTGGTGAACCAAGATTGACTCTCATCAAGGTGCAGTGCCTGATTTTCACGATGGTTTCTATCATTTCTTCAGGAGTTGTTAAAAATCATTCATCGCTATCAATCAATTAAAATAGTAATATGAACACAATAGACCTATTATAATTAATTTCATTTGGGCCTATTTTCTAAGTCGCATTTCGTTCCGACAAACGCGAGTAAGCACAATTTGCAAAAAAGAATCGCTGTTATAGTCGGAACTTAGGCAGCAGCGCTTATTTCCTCCTCTTTGAGCGTGCTCTGGATAAAATGGAAGAAAATTCCAATAATATTTCAGATACAACCATTAGTATAAACTACGAGCATAATAAAGTACATGGCGGTAACAAGAACTGTGTCTTGCTGGAATGCCCCTGAAGAACTCCTTGTCACTGCAAGAAAGACGTGCTCCCTCCCTCCATCTCTGGGCTGTAATCGGCTTTGCCATCAGAGATTTGTCGACTAATACTCACTTGAATCTACAATAGCATCATAAAAACTGCTAAGCTTTATGCTTGACTGATCTAAGTAGTGTGCCGCCAGTAATACACTGGCTAATGACAGATGCTGGTAAGGTTGTGTTCAAATGGTCGCAGGGATCCCCCTGCTGTATACAATGAAAATAATTGTTAAACATGCTATATTGTGGGCACATTGTTCGCTGGAAGAATGAGGTGCTTGGCATGGAATTTAAACTGCTGCGCTCATGGGTACGGGAGATGCTCATCCAGCGCCAGGATATGCAAATGCGACCTCCAGCTCGTTGCATCTCTCTGTCTTGTATAACTAGCGCCGAGTTAACACAATAACCAGTTTTGCTAATAGCGAATTCAGCACCCGTGAAATAAACTTAAAGGGTGTAAATGAGAGTACAAAACCAAGCGCTGCTTGCGCATTTCAAATACTGCAGTTAAGCCTTAATGAGCATTTCTCTGGCCTCGAAATCCGAACGACATCGGCATAATCAGAAGAGAGACCATTTGAAGACTTGTTAGTGTGATATCAAGACTGTTCCCAAGGATATTACCCTCGTAAATGTTCTCAAAAGTTTTGGATCTGAACTCTAAATTCAGAGTGATAAAAATTTTTCTTTCGCTACTGAAATAGAAAGTTATTCCAGCGTCGAAGAAATTATGAATTTTTCCACGGTTTGTAAAAATAATATGGAACAGAACTAAAGAAAATGAAGCGAGTACTGTTTTAATTACACTAATTTTCCATACTGCTTGGATTCCAAGTTACAAAATACTCGTGATTGTTCTTCAATCGCTTTCTTGTTTCTTCAGTTATGGACAACACAGTGTTTTGTTCTCGTAAGCAGCGAAGGATCACTCGAGTAGCCCAAACTAACCCAGACTATTGCGAATAGTACGTTAGTTCCAAATTAATTTTTGCTTTGGTTTTAATAAACACGTACTCCACAGATTAAAATTGAAAGACCTAATACAGCAAGTATTTGGCATGCTTATTTTTAAAAGACTACATCAAAAGATCACCACAGATGACTCCAAAATATTTCGATATTTACACCGATTCTGCAGCCATGACATGAGATAATTTTCCTGGCATTTCAAACACAAGTATCATAATTCCAGATCTAATTTTATTTCCCCGACACGTTTCGAGAAGCGCTACTCAGACTTCACTATCACGTCTAACCTTGGAAAGAAGAGTCTCATGGAAAGTGGAACTAACGAGCGTTTCGCTTTACGGGAGACCATGTCTAAGCCTAATGGATTCGCCGTGAATTCAAAGAGCGAGCTGTGGACTAATTAAAATACTCGTACAGTCACCACCTGTAGTACAGTCTCCCCTGTAAACTTCAGTGTCAGCGAAATAATAAAATATTGATCGAAAGCGCATTTAAAAGATTGTATTAAAAAATATTTAAGCACTTGTGAATTACCAAGACCAGGCTAATAATTGTAACTCAGTGTGACACAAGCGGCCATAAAGTACGCAAGCAACTCGTTTATCACGCTTTCTCTCGGCGATATTCCCCAAGATCACATTATTACCGAATTTAATCTCCACACTAACAAGCAGAATGCAATCCCATCTCATTTTGAAAGACGAGTTATGATGCGAGTCACTGTCTTTTAATTGCTTCTTGGCGCGCATTCTCGATACTTTTAATTCTCTCCTGGAGGCTCCAAGCACATTTCCTGGTGAGCACTCCAAGAGATAAACAATAAAAGTGCAAAAAGTTCAGTGGTACTCCAGAGGCCCATCATTGCGCACCATCTTGAGGCCGGAGATTGCCCTAAACGTAAGTTTGGAACACAAGGGCCGCAGTATCCAGCAAAGTAAAAAATGCAAGCACCAGTTGTTCGCATTTTTAGCTCGTTCATTGAGCTTTCTTACTAGCTGCTCACCATCCGCCTTCATAATTCCAACCTGCAGGCCAATATTATCACGAACGCTTGCAAGGCGTCTAACAGCTGACTCAAATTAATTCAGCGGCCGCATTTTCAAGCAACTCACGTCGTCGTATTTGTGCACCTGGCAGCGCAAATTCTACCAAGTTGACTCGGCTACGCAATGTTCAATTTTTTCAAATGGTATTGCCAAAAAGCAGAATTACACGGAGCGCAGCCAAGTCAGCTTAGAAGGACTTACGCTACCGGCTGCACGGATACGACGAAGTACGCAGTTGCAGAATCCGACCTCAGACCCTCACTCCAGGCATGGGGGGATGTGACGCGCACTTTTTGAATTATCTGATACATTCATGAGCTGCACAAATATTTCACTTGTAGCACGTCAAAGGAGTCAGCGGAGTTTAATTTGAAAACATGAGCACTCTTTAAAAAATGAAAATATAGGACTTTCACAGAATTTTATCATCCAAATGTAGCGCTTTTTTTTCGTAGTTTAGGTGTTATAAATTTTTGTCAAAATTAAGAAAGGAACCTCAGCGCTAACTTTTAGATACACCAGTCATATTGTTTAGTAGTACACCAATTGTATTTTGAATTAATTTTGAAGGTGTATTGAATTAATTCAATATACTACGACGAAGACGAGAACAAACGCAAAGGACGACATGAATTTCACTTTGTTTCTGACTCTTTTTATTAATGCTTGCATTGTGGGGGAATTTCTCACGCTGCTGAAAACTCTCCTGTAGTTATCTTGAGAACATGGCATTTTGACACCAGAAATACACACATTTTGGCTTCAAACGTGTGTTAGTCTCTGTTCACTGCGATTGATTGGTGCAGTTGAAAAACTTATCTATGATCATCAAAATTAGGTTTGACATGTATGCAAGAAAAAGAATGCATCATGTGTAAGCTACAAATTATTGGGAAATGCTTATCATTTTTGAGCAAATATCATCATACCTTCCGTAAAATGTTGAACGTAAATTTGAGTCACAACATGTCTGCGATTCAACTGTAAAAAAATTCGGAGCAACAAAACCGACAATCAAGATTTAACCATTTCTTGCCATCCCAAATTATTTGTCGGTATCCCCTGCAGAAGTTAATTTATGAATTCATGTATCTAAGTAGTCGTACTTATTTTGACATCTTCTTTAGAAAATCTGCTAATTGTTAAAGGGTCAACATTTATCATACGTCGTAATTTTAATTGTTGCAATTTTCCATTTTTAATCAGCTCAAATTTCTTGTTGTAAGTACAGTGGTAAACACTCATTTGCAGGATCACTCTATTCTTATGACAAACAAGGACATTACTTACTCTCCTCCACACCTGTTTGAATTGGCTATAAAAATACAAAGTAAGAACAGCCAAGTTTTATCCTTTTTTATTTATTTTGAAACTTTTTAGAGCTGTGACGGTCACACAACCGCTTCCAAAAGCTGAGTACCGTTCGACATTTAGTGAAGTTGCAGACTCAACATCGATGACCGGCCAACTCGACTGAGCATGGTCAGAACTCAGAACGCAATAATAAGGCATCGTGAAAGTGGGAATCATCACGAGCTACAAACTTAGAATAAATCGGTTGACTGCTCTGTGGAGGAAAGAAGAACATTTACAGACATGAGTCATAAAAATGTATACTGATAAAATGCTTTTACCTGCGGCGGCCGTAAAAAACCGTGAAGGGGTGAGGCCACCTTGGACGAAGGGGACGAAAGAAGGAACGTTTGCGTGCCTTGAAACGCTTGTCGAAGTACAGGCCATAACAAGGGCATTAACTGGAAGATATGGCGATAAAGGGAGTTTCGTTGACTGCCCCTCTCTAACAATCTGCTTAAGCAAAGTTGTTTTAGTAGCCTATGGCATAATAAATACTCTGATAAGCCAGCCTTCCGTTAGGCTAAAAAACAAAGGCTTAACTAGTTTATCTTCACTTTCTAATGCCCGTTCATTAGGAGCAGCATGACGAGTGCACATGGGCAGGCCGCTGGGTGAATATAGATGTCCCTTAATTGCTCTTATCTCAAAACCTCTAATTTGTAGCAGGTGAAGGTATACTCGACAAATATTGACTAGTGAGTGCTTGAGAAATGAGACCCCCTCCGGACTCTCGACGCG
>JACJUY010000059.1:214748-232025 GCA_014220935.1 Platorchestia sp. MABIK
ATACCAATCCAACATCTCGAACTGTTACATTGTAATCCGCTCATTTAATTTTCATGTGTCAGGGTTACTACAGTAGCCATTTTCCACGCAAAATTTTTCAATTACGACTTTGAAAAATGAAATTTGGCGATAGAAGAGAATTTTTCAGCAAAAGACAAACCTGATGTGAGTTTATAGGCGTAGACGAAATTGTTCAGCAATCACGACCAATTTTTGACCAACACCACTTCGAATAACATATTAAATACCTCAACCGTTTCAATCATGTATGTAAAAANCACTGATCACGAGACTGCGTCTACACAAGATACGCTCTTGAAATATTCCTTAGAATATTTTTACAGCAGGTAAACTAAACATGCATGACATTGACCCCACGCGAGTTTGTTTTAAGAATAGAATGTGAATAAAAATCAAACGTGAATGATTTTGTTATTCGATAGAGAACACCTAAAATGCCATGATTTTTGACGTACGGTGTATTTTCCTTTTTGGCTTCTGCACGTCATAGAACGTCTTAATACAAAGATATGCTGAACAGTTTCTATGGCAGAAACATTAAAGAATCATATCCCTGATATGTGATACTCTGTATGTGCTGCGTTTCCTAATTACGTCTGACTTTTCCCCCGAAAAAATTCTCCGTTGTAGTTTTGAGTGTTGGAATACTCGCATTAGTCTGTTTCTAAGCAAAATTAGGCAACTCTACAGATTTTTCTGAAAATAAGTGATCCTTGCTGTGATATTTTATTCGTAAAAAATTAATTTTTGCGATACGAAAGCCAATATTTCAACACTGGTGCGAATATCTCCACGCGCTGATACGCGCTGATGTTGCTTAGTGACTCCGTTTTGGACGTCGCGCGCTGCGTCAGAGAAGTAGTCCATTCTTAATAATTTCTACGTATAAAATTAAATCTGCGATGCACGCAAGAGCATTCGCTCCAAAAATGATTATTTATTAATTAAAGACAACATCACTCCATGTGTGGAATACGTCATTACGCTTGCTATTTAAAAATTATATTATTCCAAACATATCTCATCCTGATTGATTGATCCCTTTACCAGAACAAATTAAGATGTTCAAAGAGAGAAAGGATGAAGGCCCCATTTAGTATAGAGTTGAGGAAACGTGGAATCTATGCACAAAGGGTGTTCCCGCTGGGAATCCCTTGCGCATAGAAACAGTAAGATAAGAAGAAAAGTTCAGAAACAAGATAAAAGTTGAAGGAGAAATTCTGTCAGAAGTGTTGAAAAACAGGACAGCTGTGAACCGAAAAAAGATGGTCCTTAACAGCACCAAAAACATTTTATTTCAACAAAAAGGAAGGCCTACCTAACTCTCAGCTCAGAACCTCATATTTTCCCCCTGGGACCGCTAATTCCCATAGAGACAGTAGTTGCATCCCCCTGAGGAGTCAAGTCATGTACTTTACGGTAGACGCCTATCAAAATCATTCGCTCGGTCTTCACTTCACTCGTAAGTCGTTGACGTGAAGTTAAAAGTTCGTAGTCAACAAAAAACTCTTCATATAGTTAACGTTCATGAGAAACTCCTCACGCAAGAATGGGTTCCCATTGAAGATTTACGGCGCCATCCTATATTTATCCTTCCAGAAATTTAGTGAACCAACACACACGGGAGTAGCGTTTCTTAACAGATGAAACAAACCATTTAAGAACCCATTCTTCTTTTAGGAACAAAAGACGTAGAATGCCATCATGATCAGAACGTGGAATGCGATCTCAGCTTATTTGCATGACTCCCGCCGTCAAGAGGCAAAGCGGGTGGTGGACACGTTTGTTCTGATTAGTCAAGTTTGTCACCCTCAGCTACAGCATCGATGGTGTGCTGTAAAAGTTTTTTTTTTTTTGATGTGAAGAAACTAAGACCCAAAAACTTCCTCATTTCATCAAGGGTCTGTCACACAACAAAATGTAAGGATGTTTCAGCAAATGCAGCTTGGAGTTCGACAGTGGAAAGTTATTTCGAAGCGATGTGCCGTCAAAGCGCCAATGTTGAACATGGACACGACTTTGCAACGTTAGCATTTTCTGGTTTGAGTTTTTAAATTTCACAGTAAAAAATACGAGTTTTGAAGCTGACATTATGAAAACTTTTCCCTTTCGCGTTCACGGATGGTGAGTGATCTTTATGAACAAGACTTACTAGGAATTATTTCGAATTCGCAAATTTTTATCAGAAAGATTAATCAAACTGAAGCACTCCTGCATCGACGGTCCATGAGTGATTGAGGAACTCGACAGCGATAGCATTCACACCCATGCATAGCCCCGCTGACGCCGTATGCAGTGTTCCCTCGCTTCATCACGGTTCGACTACCGCGGATTCACAACTTCGAGGGTTTCTAAATTATGCATTTGGAAATAATTTCGCGGAGTTCTCGCGTGAAATGCAATCATCGCCTACGCATTCAAAGACATCATCAGCTTCATCATTAACATTTCTTAAGAGTTAAAGCGTAACAGTAGTCCCTGTTATAACCTGAATGAGTACTGTACCGTACGGGTGGGTTGTTAACAGTACAGCGAGGGTTTTAAAAGTCCAAATATGTGTTAAATAAATACGGTAAATATGCTGTCCCTACTTCGCGGAAATTTAGTTATCGTGGCCAGTCTCGTAACCGACCAACCGGGATAAACAAGAGACCACTGTAGTTCAAGTTACTAACTTGAAGTAATTCTCCGAAGTGCTATCCTCACTCAACCGCTTAATCTTGCCAGCAAAAAAATTACCCAAACTACATCAGAAGATTTCGTCTGCAACAAATCCGTAAATTGCAGTATCTAGGTTTTCAGAAGATTAAAAGTTGTATTTTTTAGCTTAGATTCTTTGCACATTTCATTGTTCAAAAAACAGTGTTTGTTATAATCCTGCTTGTATTTGTCCCTCAGTCTGTCCGTCAGTCCGTGCGTTGAGCTTCCATTGTTATACATACATTTATAATCGACTTTCGACTTGGCCTATCTATTACTTGCTATCAAGGAACCCTTGACGTTAACTTAAGAATGGTTAGTTTCGATGGCTTGTTCCTTCGTGCGTTACGTCTCGACTAGTTAAATAAAATAGGAAAAACTAAGGGGCAATTTGAGCTTGAAGCGATATTATAGTTACGGTTGACTAGCGTCAGGAAAGTATCGAAAACGGGTCAACTGTCGCCAGGTAAATAAAAAATTTAGGCTTAGGTTAGGATACCTCGGCATAATTTACGTTACTAAACCCGTTGCTTGCTATACGACCCATCGATGAGTCGTGCTTAACGATGGGCCTGTTGAAAAATTGTAATAACCCTTTTAAATTACTGGTATTTGATGGACCCAGTTAATGTTTGGTACTTACAAAATTGCTAAAAACTTTCGACTTTGAATTTAACTTGAAAACTGAACTTCAGTTCAACCCTCCACGGTCAATGTGTAAAGCATGTTAAATTGTAGTAGAATAAAGTAAGATAAGGAAGGATAGGTTAGGTTATGGTTGTAAAGGATTAGTTTAATTAGGATAGGCTAGTTTATAATAAAATAGGCTAACACGTTCCCCGGCGTATTGAGTCACATGTGTACCAGGTGGTAAATTGCTCATTCACGTACATTAGTATAAATGAATGACATTTCATCTGTATCGTGACCTCTTTAAAAATAACTGTTATCATACCTGGTGAGATGTATCTTGGAATTGTATTTTTCATATTTCTTAGGAAGGATAAAAATGTACTCGAGCAATAAAGTCGACTCCCATTTTCTGCTTCTAACAACCTAACCAAACCAACCGCGGAAACGCGGCGCACGTGTTAAAGCGATATAGGATACGTACTTTTAACCTAGTTAAAAATGACAAGTAAATTTTTCCAGCTCATAAAGAAATAATGTACACAATAAACTGGACGTACTGAGAGCTTTTCAGCTATTCGATTTAACAGTCAGTCTTCCTCTTTGTTGAGCGGTTTTCAGTTAAATTAGAATTTCTAACAGCGCGAGTTGGAACTAGTGGATTGTAACTGAAGAAGATCGTGTTAATTAATTATTCACTGGATAAAATATTTGCTAGTGTGTGATTCTTATCCATGAATCCATGAATGTGCTGTCAAAAAATGTTAGATTAAAATTTGTGTTTTTCTTCCCTAAATTCTGCTTAGCTTAATTGCTATGATTTAAATATTCCTCAGCGTGATGAACACTTCTGTAGGAAATAGAGTAGCGTACGTGGACATGAATGTTTCTCTCGTACACGAGTGAGTCTCATCGCACCGCTGTAGGTGCAAAGCTTCATCACATGACGATGCTGTGGTTGGCAAGGCTCAAGAATCAAAAACATTATTATGGCCGAATCAAATATCTAATGTGAGAATCTAGTTGTTTTCAAAATAATTTAATGAAGTTCTCGCTTTAGCGTTTCTTTTCTCTTCTTGCAATGAAAAACGTTAACACATTAAATATTATTGCCTAGTTTAAATCAAAATATCCAAGCTTGAAATGATCTAAGTTAGTATAATCTCCTACGTAGGCTTCTAGCTAACCCACACACTCAGAGTACGGTATCGGCATTCTATGAGTACAGTGTAACAGCGCCAATATAGTGTAAAAATAATTTTGGAAAGCAAGTTATCAGCCAAGTGGATTCAAATCTGCATCCGAACGCTTCTCTGTGATCCACGATTTATCTTTTCTTAACATGGTCGCAGCGGTCTTTGTTGTGCTCACAAAAAATACATTTCGTATGTGGTGGTACTACGAAGATGGAAACGATTGTTCAGCAAATACAGGTTGATTTGAAACATGTTCTTCCTCGGAACACACCCCGAGAAGCCGGGTATTGCAACAGTGATTCGTCCGTTGGCTCGCTTGTCCGCTTCCGACTTTATCTTGTTAAGAGGCCCCGGGAATCTCAGTGCGTGTTTGCAAAAAGTGACTTTAGTTCAGCAACAAGCAGCTCGATAGTTTCTTGTGTTGGTCCCGCCGACTATCTGATAAACGACTCCAAGACCTAATTTTCTTTATCGCGAGCCGCTGTAGAACAAGCGACCTAGCGCAAGCATCACGGTTTTACAGTCATCTCTTCGCAGCTTGGAAATTTTTCCTATCTCTTCTTCTGAGATTTATAACTCAAGTGACAACGTTCATGGGTCGGCTCTTAAAAGAAGGCATGCTGCTTCATTGGGGAGCAAAGTCCTGATGAACTTTGGGAATTCTCTATCACGTTCGTTTCATTCGCTACACATGGGTGTGGAGATTTAATGGCGTTCGAAGCCATAATTATTCACACTTAAATTGGAAGTAATGCTATATTCTGTGAAATGGTTAAAATATGACCAAAGAATTACTCGCACATCTTGAATTATTTTAAATGAGTTATATGACACATATTATGGAAATTACAATGGTTGCGAAATAACATTAGTCCCAAACTTTCTTGTTAATATAGCAGTAATTTCAACTGATCATTTGAGCGTGGTGAATTCCAACAGACACATCAGAAATAAGCAAAAACGACACATAATGATGCTGCTATTTCATAATACAACTCAACTACTTTCCCATACATCAGTGCCTTCAAGCTTCCTGGAGTCCTCTGAATATTTACTTGGGTACTCGTGGGTTATCTGTCAACACTTGTTTAGGGGGAAAAAGTGAAAAACGCATTTGTTCTATCAATATTGAATTGATGTTCTGAACAGTATGAATGAATTTTTCATGTGAGAAGGTGTCCTTGTTAATTTACATTTATTTCTAATGCAATTTGTCTACTTTTCAAATATATATTTATATCCAAATATATAAATAAATCTCTGGGACCTCCTCTTCAGTTCTTGAAAGGTCCCAGAGATTCATTTTGGCCTGAAATAAAACAAAAATTAAAAATAATAAAAGTTAATAACAATTTCACTAAGCTAACCTAACTTAACCTAACCTTACCATCAAAAGGAAACCACAAATTACAAGTGGTGACACATAGTCCACAAGTACCTGTACTTGCAAGAAACCCAATGCGATCAGAAAGGTTGCGTTGATAACGTCTAGTAGGTATATCTATTCATCGCACAGCGCATATAGGGCAGCTACTGGTACTTTTCAGTTTTTCAAATACGATACGGATGGCTCATGATTACGCTGATCTGATCTATTATTAAAATTTCCAGCTACACGCATAAAGTGAAACTAAGCTCTCGGGTATTTTTAGCTTCTTTCAACATGTTGTGAATTCGACCCGATTGAATTTCACCCCTGCCTTACCTCACTAGTGACATATTTATTTTATTTTCACGCACCTTGTTTCTCGCATGCTTAGAAAAATTCAAGTCATGCTCAGTTAGACCAGCACCGCGGACACATCTCGCAACAGCTATGCCTGCAACTCTCCGGCTAGCTTCCCTTACTTAATTTTCCTGTTTGTCTTCCGTTTTATTTTAACAAAGCAAGAGTCATATAGTACTACGCCAAAACTCTGAAAAATTTATGTAGTAAACAACCATTAATTTATTAGGTCTCACGATCTTTCAGGCCCGTTTTAATACATGAAAACCAAGTTTTCTTTTCGCTATCACTAGAATGTGGTCAAAGATAAAGAAAGTTTACGTTCACTTCTGCTATGCAGCACATTGGACCTCTACCACGTTTCTGTTTATTCTGCGCTGCGCTGAAGGCGATGCTGCATATTGGCCACACACTCTGACGACGACAGCACCGTTCATATCGAACAAGATATTAGGCTTGTTGTGCCGAAGTGTGGCTCCTTCCCATTGGTTGGGTGTCTAATCAACGTCACTCACAGCCTCCTGATCCCCTCATCCTACATTGATCCCTCCTCGGGAGAAACGAAAAATCCTGTATGTTGTCTCTTGTAGCAAATGAGGAACTAGCTCTCTCTCCCGCCCCGCAGTGCTGTCCACAGGCCAGGGAAAGCTGTGAATGTGTTCTCTTCCAGAACCGCCAATTTTTTAGGGTAAAGGTGCGATTTCACAGAACATGCCTAGGTGAAAGCGCAGAATATTTTTCATAAGCGCACGTCACATAACTGGTGTTAACAATGAGGATATTAGTTCGAGCTCAAAATTCTCTAAGATAGTCTGCTAGTTTCTTAAGACATGTTTTGAAATCACTTCTCTTGCTTCAACCATCCTACGTGGTTTTCGGTATCTAAATTTTGACGACACCCATACTTTGACAATTTTTGTATGAAAGACATTGTTTTTTTTAACATTCTCATGGCATTTGAAATACACAAAGATGAGCTTCATGAGCCCAAACAAAACTTTTCGCTTCATCCTCGTTTTTTTTCCTTTTATTTTCCTAATACACTTTAGTGGCCCATCTTTCGCCGTGTTTAAAAAGTAAGAGCATTCGCTCATCATTTTTTTAATTGTTTTTGTTTTTTTAGAAACAATTCGAGAAATTTTAAGTCCTATAATACTTCGGTATTTTTTTTCATTAGAATTGTACCCAGGCCTCAAGAATGAACGATCATAGAGTAAATGCACACAATTTTTAATCAATTTTCAGTGTCAGATTATAGTAGTGTGCTACTATTTTGAAATCTTTATTATTGTTGGTAATTGCGTTTGGTATGCTCTGGAAAGTAACATCCACGTGCGACCTGTTACACGTAATAGCGAGAGCATGTGGAGGGTTGCCGAGGATAGGTTGGGAGAGTGAGTTCTTGAAGGCTGTAGAGGTCGGTTTGGCTACTTTTGCACTCCTCCGTGAATACTTTCGTCGGTGACTACGTTGTGCGTGATATGGTGAGTCTGAGCAAGGACGAGTAATAAAGGCTAAAGTCCGGTGCTAGAAGACTCCGCCATAAGATAATCACCGATGTGTGCAGCGGGATTGTATAGTTTCATGTAGCATAGTCACGCCGACCGGTTTTATCGTAAGTGGTATGTTTTAAGAGTAATACCCTGATTTTTACCAATAAACGTAAGTTTCGCATTTTGTTGTTTTCTATGAAGGCCGGATTGAGAATAGCGCCACAAGTTTGGGTCTGGAAAACTAACATGAAGTTGGTGTAAACTCAAAAGAGAAGTTCGGTCGTAATTAGCTTTCAGGTGTTTTGGTAAACCCTTTTGTTGGCGACTGTTCCGAAGCCTGGGACGGCTCTGGAGTTTGTTGGCCGAGTCGAGCCGTGGATGCTGTGGAGATAGGTTGATGGATTAAGACGGACCCTGGAGGACATTGAAAATGCGGTAGCAGCGTTACGACCCGTGCTTTACGTTGGTTAGGCTGGTGGAAGTGGGAGTCGCGCAGCCCAGGTTAATAGAAAATTCCGCGACCCCGACTATCAGAACTACCACAAGATGTTATGCAGCAAAAGGGAGCAATTACTGTTAAGTTAAAACGATGAATTTACGAAAACAAATGAATAAGATCGAGAAGAATTGAAGAAGCAACTGCATGAAGAAAAGTCTTTGCCTGGAAAGTCAATTCGCTTCGTGTCATCGTTTTATGAGTAATCTTGTTGTACAGTTCTAGTGGTCTATTGAAACTCAAGTCGTACAAATCCTTGCAGAAACCAAGTAAACAGTATTTTGGCTGACTTAATTGATGTCAGATACGGTCGTGTTTCATGGTTCTTTCATTAGAAAGAAATTATGAAGGAAAACACATATGCGTTAACTCGGCTCAAGCAGGGTGAGCGCTTGGTGACTTTTTCTAAGGTAGCCTTACAGCTCGAAAATGCGTTTTCTAGTAAAAATGATTCATGGAATTTGACATATTCTCAATAGTAAGAGTTCGTGGCATTGTGAAAATTTAACTTGTTTACGTCCATCTTTCTAATTTGACAAAAATAAAAACAAAAATTTGTGGTATAATCCAAACATTTGACATTTGTAGTTCACTGTGATTTTACTGTCACGGTAAATGCTGGTCTTGTTGTCAACCGAAAAGAAAAGATTAATTAGTACTACTTTTACTCTAAAGCTGTGTTAAAGGATGTGTGTTGAATTTTGATAGACTCACAAAGTAAAAACTATTTCGTACCATCGAAAAAATTTTCTTGTATTTAATAACGAAGACATAAGGTCCCGAAAATTCTTAAATGAATGTCGAAAGCAATAATAGAATCTAAAATTTTTTTTTGTCGGAAATCGGAAACTACTTTCTCTTTTTACTATTATCCTTTGCTATAGTAATAATCCCTAACTAATTTATACGAAGAAACAAACGTGGAGTTGAAATAATCACTTCGTTCATAAATGACGGTATAAATGTCCTACATTGCAAAACCAACCCGAAAAAGTGCTCGGTCCAATTCGCGATCTAGGCATTTTGAAATTGCATTGTTAGTTTTCAGTCACAAATATCCCTCAATTTCATTGGAAATTATTGTTTCTTCATCCCTTGTTTTCAGAGGGAAAATCGATTTATTATAGTACTTCTGCAGTAAAATCTGAAACTAGCCTAAATTTTTTCGAATAACTTATCGTATACGAAAATTATTTTTAAATTTCTTGAGCCAAACTAACGTATGCGAGAAAAATTCTAAAAAAATTTTCTTTTAAATTAAACCATCAATTACATGATGCAGTATCCAAATTTCAGTACAGCGTCATCTAATTTCATGTGGTTTCAACCTCATGAATCTAAATTACATTTATTTTCACTTGTACTCAAACTTCGATTGGATGTGTCAAATAGTCAGTTTGAGGCAAAGAAAATTTAACTGAAATCACTCATTTTCTTGGAACATTTTCGAGAGCAGATGAGTACCGGTGGGGCGGAGCAGAGGCTGCAGGCAGCCAGCACCACCCTGTCTTTACGCAAGCGCCAGCCCAACGACGTTCACTCGCGACATTCGCAATAATTACACACGAGCTCGGCCCCAATGACACACTCCTTGAGCAGTCGCCGCCACTTTCTGCGCTCGGAATTTCCATCTGGACTGCGTCCGCTTCCTGCTTTGTCTGGGCACGATCCTTGCTAAGCATTCGAAGTTACCTGCTTTCAGTGCGAGAAAAAGCTCTCTTGAAGCACAAAAAAATAGGATTTGAGACTTTGAAGCGCCAGACCAGGGTTTGTGTCTCATGAGGTGGTTCACCAGTATTTAAAGGCTCCTTGATAAGAGGGGCTGAAATCTTGAAAAACAATTTTGCGGAAATTGTTTTATTTCAATTCATTCTTTTGATTCCAGTTAATATTAATGTCACCTATTTCTATTTTTTAAAACTTTAGGGCAAGAAAAATTGCTGGGATCTGGTTTAGCTTCACGCAGGTGCGGGACAGACTAATGAGTTACGTCATTAAAGCCACAAAACTCACGTCACTTTCTAAAGATGAATGTTAATAACCATAAATATCTGAAAATAGCATGTTCAAGTGGATCACATGAAATTAAAATAATGCACAAGGGTTATTCATAACATCATTTCTTGACGTTGTATCAAACTTGCAACAAAATTCTTCCACCGTTTTGTTGCGTTCCACGTGAGGACTTAATTGAGGTAGCAAACGGTTTTAATCAAGCTGTAGTTTCGACAGCAGCGTCGCAAGGAGAATTACGCTCTTGTGCTGAGCAGGGGTGAAATGGCGAAAAATGAAATGCGTAATTTTGTTGGTGGTAGAGCGTCTAAATTCTTTCCTGACTCTGTGTGTAATATTGTTTCAATTTTGGATGAAGTCAGGAAATGCAATATTGACTTAAAAGAAGTTAGATCACATCAGTTTATATATGTCATTTTTTACTGTATAAGGAGGAGTGGATGAGACCAGTTTGCGTTGGTTGTTGTAAAAAAATTTTCTTAAAATGAACACAAAACGAAAGTTGAAACAGAAATTGAAAAAAATTAAATCAATGTCAACATTTGGAAGCGTTATGTAGAGAAGAATTCAACAGCTTAAATAATGAACGATTGGTGGAACCATTTTTCAACACAATGATGAAAATTGCGCCGGAAGACCTTATAATTATTAACCGAATCAAATTTGTAAATTTTATTTTAATTTTAATTTCGGTTGTCGTTATGTTGAAGGTATGCCACACTGCACAGAATGTAAGACTCTATCAGACAATAAACTGTTCTTTTGAAAATATACTATTACCCTCAACTGATTGACAATATTATAGTGTATTCATTTACATAAGGATATTCAGAGAATATTCCTCCATTACAAAGCGACTTTCTGCGAAGTTATCTGAGTTTAACTCGACTCATTAACTGAGAGGTAACACTGAAGTTCAAAACTCTAGCCCAATTAAAGTAAATTTTAGTATTCAGCACTGAAGATGGTAAACCTTAAATGGAACTTCAAAGAAGTGTTTGTGACCTCCAGTTGGTCAGCCACATTATTTAAAATCTCTTCAGTGATCACCGGTGGCTCAGTAAACAGTCGAGTTATATGCACACCAATTTTCATTGTAACCTTCCGTTTCACTTCGATCATCCCAGCCCACATGCTCGGGATGCCTTCAGTTTTGGCTGTACAGCTTAGGGCGAGCACTCAGACGCGGCATGGTTATCGCTCCATATGGCCTGATTTCAACTCAAATTTTATCGTGTTTTTGTTTGCCAAGAAAAACACTTGCGGCCCGGCCGGCCACTCCAGCGCGCAACAGATCATCACCGCAATTGATAAAACTAGACTCCAGAATGGTTTGGACTGCTCTATCTGCTTGAAGACTTCAGTTGTTTCTGTATGAAGCAAAGTAAAATCCCTAGATCATATTCACATACAACCTTTCACTTAATAAATCATAGCCAAGCGTGAATTGATAACAATACAAGAAATAAAAAAGTAAGAAAAACATAGGGCAATCCTTCTTCCAGTGGATTCATACGGGCTACAAATCTTCAAGCACTGAATATTAGCGTGTGCGCCTATTGAATATTTATGACAGTTATCTTTGCATGAAAAAAAGCAGCAACAAATGCAAACAGTTCAGTCAGTAAAGCTAGCATCAATCACGTTAACAAATGAGGCTAACCATAAACGTCAACTACAAATAATCTTACAAAATAATACCTTTGGTGTGTTTATTTATTTGAATATTTGCTTGGAGTTCTCTTGATTCGTCTTTCTGGGAGGCTCATGATGATGTTTAATGACCGTATCTGTGATACGAGTTTCGCCAGTGCACAGGTACAAGAATATTTTAATTGCAGGTACTATTTGGTCGGATATGTTTGCTTGTCATCCGCATCTGGAAATTTATTTAAGGAAAATATCGAATCCCGTCATTTTAGACAGCCCGTGTACACTAATAAGGATAATCATAGTACATTATTATTGTATAGTTAGTCTGTCCTTCCCTACCCCCACCCTGTGAACTGGACACCTGAACACTACATAATGACGGCAAATTTATGTTTTTGAATCAAAATTGTTTTCATTGGTTGAAATTTATCCGAAAGTTATCCCAACACGAAAGTGGAGACATCAACTAAAGAAAGCACACGCATATAAACAGTTCAATTAAAAACTATGTTCACCCAGGAATTGCTGCTCGCATTTTAAAAATTTTTTCGTTTTTTGACGGCTTGGACATAAAAGAAGATATCATTGGTGATGTAATTATTTTACAGAACACTTATCCCACGCCTATTTCCCTGAAAGGAATATTCATTTACTATTCCAGAGGACCTAAATTATTTTATTTATTTAAATATCTATAAATCAGAGTATAGATAAATGTACACGGTCCTCCAAAAGGAACAGAATTTGCAATTATGTTCGATATGTACATAATATGATGCACAGAAACGATAGCACAAAATAAGTCAATTTCAAAGGTAATTATGAACAATAGAATCACACTATGATCAATTCAACAACTCCATAAAAGGCTGTGATGAATGTTTCTGTCACACGCACTCACCCTTCAGTCACACGCATTTTACCCTTCAGATGAGTACAAGCAGCAAGTCTTTCAACATCGTCTGATCGTCAAAAATAGCATGGTTTTTTTTTGTTAGGAGCCATAATTCATTCGTAGGAACCGTCTTTAATCCTTTCGTGTCTGACAATATTTACCAACACAAAATCAGTCCCTGTTTCAGCTTCCGGGAAAACGAAAACATTTCAAAGTAATTTGAATGTTAGAGCAGCATTTTCAGATGAATGGTAAAATTTAGATCAAGCAGCAATATTCAGGACACTGTTTTGTTAAATTGTTTCAATTGGTTGATTGGAGTGTTTTAATTCACATTAACAGTAACCCATATTATTTGTGACACTTTGATAAATTAGATTTTCTTCAAACTCTGTTCATTCTTCCCTACTTCATTTCATTCGTTTCCAAATGGTCAAAGTTAAAATTTAATTCGTATGAGTTTTTTCTGATGGCATGGTATTTTATCGCTCAGTAATCTTCTCTTAATAACGTAAAATTTCCATTATTAAGTAAACATGCATCAGCATATGTAGAAAATAAGCCCCACTGGTACAATTTCAACTGTATATCGGGAGGCTGATCTATTCATACCTGTAATTTTTTCCTTCGAAAAAAAATTTCTCGAAGTAAAAAGACTGAATGAACTGTTGAACAAAGTATACCTTTTATTTCTCTGTTTTTATGTTATACAAATTTTACGAATAAGTTTTACTCATTTAAATAAAATGAATCTAAATTTAGAATTAAAATTGCTGGACGTGTAAAGTTCAAATATTCATTTTACAGGGTAAAAGTTTAGGTGGTTGGTCTAAAAGCCAAATTTCCTGTTCATTTTAAGCCCCTTTTCTCTTCCCAAGTGTGTACAGACGCGATGCTGGCAGCACTCAAGTCCTAAGCGATTCTGAGCCCTGTTGCTCTGTCTGGTGCGCTAAGAAGTACAAGATCGAACAAATTCTTTATGATAAGCGTTAGAGCTGCGTTTTTCAGAGAGCAGACAATAACCCATGGTTTCCATAATTTTCATGTTCGAAAAGAGCGTGCGATTTATTTTTTCGCCGTTTTGTTTCAGTGGTTTAACTAATGATCCACACATTTATCAGCAGAACCCGTGAAAATTCTTCACGGGTTCAAAGGTCATTCAAGGTCATTCAAAATTTCAAAATATGAGTCAAATATACTCGGAAAGTGCAACAAACCACTTTCGTTAGTTTTTACTTGTGCCTTAACTGAAAGTTGTGTTACACAGACACTTATTAGTCGTCTAAGTCAATTTGCGTTGACATTTCACGATGCTGTGGGAGTAGGAATTGACAAACCGAGCGAGGAAGCAGGCTACAAACTGTGCATTATTGCACAGAGGATATTTACACTTCATGATCTTTCACTGTGCACGACCACTTACCAAGCTCACGCCATCATTCATTTCGATAAAATCCCGTCGCTACAGGAGCGTCACGCATTGTACAGGCAAATACTAATCACGGAGCAACAGAGGGATTTGATCAAATTTTTAGCTTTCATTTATATTTGTCGCCATACAGGAATGAACGTACGCGTTCATAAAGCGACCAAGACCGTAAAATATCATCAAAGGCTCTGCTGGAACGATGTATTACGAACAGACCGAGAGCATTTTCACCCTCGAAATGAGGCCTTGTGCCATGTAATCTCTCAGAACTCAAGGCTTAGCTCATATTTTTCATCTACTCAAACGTACGTCAAAGCTGAGCCAGCGGTCATAACTGTGAACGTCGTTGTCAGAACTGAAAACATTCCTGGATGGTACGCCGCTCCACGGAGTGTGAGAGGCAATTTTCCATGTCAAGTGGAGCGAGCCAAATCTACGAAGAAAAATCGGACAATTGGCTCGTAACTTCAAAGAGTCAAGTCTAGTAAATTTATACTCTCATCAGGAAAAAATGTTTGACAGGTATAACCTGGGTCTCAAAATTAATTAAAATATACGTTCTCATGAATTACTTTTTTTTAAACATGTAATAGCCGATCAATCCTGAGTATTAATCAAATGAAAATTCGTTTTCGACAGAAGTACTGAATTTTTTTAATCATGAATTGAATTTTTCCAAACAGCAACGGTGAACGGTAATAATTTAGGGTTGGTTCTGTCGAAGCGGAAGTTATGTCTGCTATGAGATAACGATTACCTATGGGCATCGAGACCAATGTTCAATGATACTAACTCGGTCGTGTAAAAAGGACTACGACCTACGTATCATTAATATCATGGTGCGACGATCGTTAGTTTTGTGTGACAATTGCGCAGTTACTCTCAGTTACTTACGCAGTTACTTTCACACTCAAGTGTGAAAATTGTACAGGCATTTGACGTTATATACCAGCGCATAATTCTACTGCGTGATTAAGCGAAGGCACGCTGTGGCTCCTTGCAATGTGGGTGAAAGACTCTGTATTTTATACGATCAAAATTATACTGAAAAAATAGGGAATCCATGTACGTGTACACGAGCGTTTTATATGGAGAACATAGTTTTGTTTCACTATTTATCTGACCTGTTTTGCAGTTTGAAAATTTAGCTTGCTGAAATTCTGTATCTATCTCTAAATTTCGAAGAAAGTTTAAACATCCAAACAAAATGTAGGCTGCATTTTCACTCTGGCCCATGCATTTCAGACTACCTGAGATGTGTGAACGTGAAGCAGGAGTCCGTCAACATTTCTATGCTTCTGCGCCCCACGAATTCGAAACATCAATCATATTCACTGGGGAGGAGCAACAAACTGCATTCGCATGTCAGCAACTGAGCTGTAACTGAACGATGTTTCACTGCTGGAACTCATCACTGGGGAACCAGAGTTACGTTTCGTTGGCACTTCATGACGGTCACTTCTGGTTGGGAAATGAATTGCGTTTTAAAATTAGCTTCAGAGGGTTGAAAAATATCTCAGTCGTATGAAAATCAGCCTTAATTTGTAAACTAGTCTCAGAACATGAAAATAATCCGAATTTGTAAATTTAGCATCAGTGTGTCTGCTTAGAAACAGTTTGCAAACTTAACTATAGTTTAGAAAAATTTACATCATTGAACAAAATAAGCCTCAGTATGTAAAACAAATCTCGTCATGTTAAACAATCTTCGTAATGTATCATACATTAATCTCAGAGTTGGAAATTAACGTAATTGATAAATATTTCACCATACTCTGAAAAAACATTTTACAGCGATGCTCATTTAATTTATCAATTTGCCATGTACATATTCCATACTCAATGACTCTCCCTAAGGTTAATTAATGATTTTCACGTGTTATACAAAACACTTTATGTCTAACTGAAACTCGACTTCCTCCAATAAACTAGAATGGTTATTTGAAGCTCAGTAGTATTATCAGATCAAGTATGAATAATTAAAGTAAATCCATTCATATATATATACTCGCTCGAGCATGCTTCCTTACCATGAAGAACTAAAAATCGCATTGGTCAAAAGCAGCGTTTAAAATCTTTTACTTCTACCTACACCCTAGTGAAAATAGGCACAGTGCTACAGCAGTTAGGTGCAGTAATAATAATGTGGCGATACAGGCGCTTTTACTGCCGCTTCTAGGGTCAGTTTTTCCAGCACTATTCTTACAGCGTAACTGCGCTCGCATATGCGGTAATTCCGACAGTTAACTCTACCGATCGGAAACAAACAGCAGTGTGTGGCCATACAGTGATGCCCACTATTAACCGACCTATTGTGTCTTCTGGCAGTGTGGACTGCTACATGTTGTTTTTAGGGCACTAAATACCTTGAGGCTGCAATCGATCTTCACTGTTACCAGAACTATATTGGCACAATGTACTGCACTACATCGATCTCGAAGTGCCTTGCTACGCTGAACGGTAGAAAACTATAAGAGACAATGCCCTCATTTTTAACTGGCCAGATTTAAAATCATTTCGTGACCTAAAATTGATGAAGATTCTCTGTAGTTATGCCTTCATCTCCACGTTGAATATTTCAATTAGGGGTCACCTAAAGTACTGGGATTTACTATACATACATGTGCATTGTAAATAAATTTGGATGAAAAATCTCCTATTGCGATGCGGATAAGAAATTTGAAAATCGGATCCCTTATATTTACGTGTAGATAAGAAACTTTCAACATTGACTTCTCCAATTCAACATTACTGTACCTGCTTAGCTCGTGCTCGTGCTGCACATGCTTATCTCATTCATAACGCACATGACTAGCTCGTGCACATGCTGTACATGCTCAGTTCCTACACATACTGGACATGCTTAGCTCGTGATGAAGCTTTTCTGATAGTCACTCGCTGTGTGACGTGTCATATGTACCGAAGCGTCGAAAAGTAAATCCAAGAATACATCCTCTTCTGGTACTTCATTTCATGTTATTCCATTAGAACAGTTTTTTAAGTACGCTATTCGAGCAAATGGCAA
>JACJUY010000059.1:241514-291429 GCA_014220935.1 Platorchestia sp. MABIK
GGGTCTAATGAAAGGGCCTCGTGATACTTGAAGTCGTGAACGCCTTTGGCAGTGTTGGACGGTGGAACAGGATCCCAGATCTGATGGCAAAAAATTATAATAATCAAGTCATACGCACGATTACGGTTGCGGTCTAACCGTGACAAAGCTCAGTTGGTCAAATGGACACCCGCCATAAATCTGAATTTGGGTCACTCGGATTCAGTTTTTCATCGGCCAAGCGTCAGTTTTTTATTTGGGGACCGACTTTAGGTTTCCAGACTCGCTCCTAGAACAGCTCTAAAATTGTTTCCTTCTCTAAGGTAGAAACAACAACATTATATAAATGTGATCAATTCCGTTAACGCTCAAAAACAAGCGAAAATTTTAGTTTAATGTTGTTTTAAAAGAACCTTACCGAAAAATATTGAATTTGTAGCGGTTCTCATTCATTGTTGCTCATTTACTATTTTTATCCCAGAGTCTAGCGTGGAGCAAGACACAAGGGCATAATGCTCGTAGATGCGAAATTTATGTTTAATATTACTCACATGTTCGTGAGATCCAAAGAAAATAATATGCTCGAATTAGCAGCAGTTGCAATTTGTCGAAGAGGCGAAGAGGATTTCAAAGGTAAAAAGAACGATTACAACCTCAAAGCTGAAAACATTAGAAAATAGGAAAGCATCGCAAAAACCATGCGAGTTAATCCACACGCGCTGCACTCTACATGCATTCCCTGTACAATGTGCACACAATTTCCTTTGCCTCATTTCTTGCATCGCAGGTCGTTCTAAGACCTAATTTTTCCTGGTTGAAATATACACACTGTAGATCAAAAGAGCAACGTTATTTAGAAAATGCTTCGCCTCAAACAAATGCAGAACTTAATTACCTGCCACAAAGTCAACTCTCGTGCAAGCTAATATTGCACTGACAAAACAAGAAAAAGGTTCTTTTCTTAACAGCTATTGAGAAGGAAAATCAGTTCCACGAGCTAGAAACTTCAATGTAATACAAGTTCACAAGTCTGTTTCCTGTGTTTACGGCGTGAAAAAGAAGAAAGTCTCAGTTCAGCAGAGGCGGCATATTGGAAGCTGAAGTCATTTAAGTTTTCGTTTTTTCCGTTTTTTGTCGATTTATCTGTAGATGACGTCAGCTAAAGTGAGATGTTATCGAAGAATTACTGTTATAGAAATAATTTCAACCTTGAAAAGTAACATAAACCAAAAGGGTTTAGTTATTTCATTAATACAGTGATAATTCTATCCATGCATTCATCGTAAGCATCTCGTCTCAATCCACAGCTCTGTTCTTTAAATCACTAGTCACACACTCTCACGGATTTCTGTCGCAAGACGCATCCAGTTCAATGAAACGAAGTTTTAGTACAGACCAAGTGAATTCTCAAAATGAATTATTGCCTGTGGTGTTATTATCTATAATCATCATATCTATTTACGAGTATTCACAGAATACAATTTATTCAAGGTAGAGATACCTTTAATCTGAGGCAAAAAAACGTTTGGAATTTAATCTGGTCAATACAACCTATTTTAACTAAAACTTCAAACGCAGAAATCCAAAGCAAAGAACAGTGCACGCGAAGTTCAATTGTTTTGAAACCAGCTCTTAAACAAAATTCACAACCTAAATTAATTTGGGATATCCTCGCTAGTTTCAAAATGTCATGGGACTAATTCGTCTCTATTTCTATGGAATGCTGCATATTTTGACTCCTAGATTCACATCGATGCTGCGCTACATCATGTGCCTGCATGGGTCCAAAGTATCCATTCCACAGACGTACGAAGTCATGTTTTTATTCAAAGCTAAATTTCAAATCGAATAACAAAATACTTTCAGTTCGAGTTTAACTTCTATGTTGCTTTATGGTTCTCATCCGTGTAAGGAAAAACTTTCTCACACGTGTAAGGAAAAGAATTACGTATTTGGATGCTTGTTGAGGGCTATGTCCTTTTGGTTGCTCATTTGTGGTATTTTTCGTACGCAGGACCAAATTGTGCCAGGTTTCAGAACAGTTTTTATTATTTATTGGAGCACCTTTGGTCTGCCCAAAATGTCCACTGCTGTCGCACATGCGATCGCACCTCCATTCTCGAGGCTCTTTCTCGTTTCGTTTTTTTCACTCAATTAAATTAGAAAAATGCTCGAAAAAAGTGAGTAAGGTACGGTACTTCATTGGTTTTCTGGACTGGAAAAACTGTACTCACTAATTTATTCGAGAACAAAAACGGAATAGATTTTAAACAAATGAATATCAGGAATGAGCTTTATTGTACGTATTGTCCCTTCTCTGTAACGAAGATTCATATTTTTCCGTTCCATTAGATGCATTATTTTTTTACAAGGATAATTTTATTCGAACACTTCCACTTGTTCCTGGTTACAAACTAAAGTTTGAATGGTAAATACCGAATTAAAATTTAAAAAAGAACCGTTAATAGTTCTTTTTCAAAACAAGTTCACTTAGCTATGGCAATATCAAACTGCGCACAAACATATCTCTTTGTAATTCTTAAAGTTTGCTCTAAACACATTAAAAATTGCTAGAAAACTGTGTATAAATTATCCTTCCATCTTTATACAACTTTGGTCCCCAAAACAATGTATACAAGTAGGAAAATATTTTGAATGAAGCGTGAGGTGAATAATTTCTTAACGTGACTAACTTTTCATTTCAAGAATAGAAAATTGATAGAAAGCATATTCTTTCATTTTCCCTACAAGACACATTATAATGACTCTTTTTAATGAAGATTGGATACACAGATCATATAAAGTTAGGCAGGCTGAGAAGATTTCCTCACTAGCAGACCCAGCTGATGCATCACACGCTGGAGTGTGTTGCACTCCGTCGCTCGTGTGTTGAGCGTTTCGGGCTCATACACACACGCAGGCTCAGAAAATGCCTATTTGCATCAATGAGCAACGTTTGTTGTTTATCCCAATTGCTTGCAAGGGAAACACATCATTCTTTGTGTCTTACTGTGACAAGACCAAGGTTTCTAAAAGTAAAACAATTTGCTGGGTGCTGGAGCGTATTGCATGACGGCCATGTCTTGTTTAATCAGATGCTATGCATAATTCCACCTCACTTCAGTGCGCGGTGTGTCACTGTTCATGCAAGTTAAGCACCGTGGTCAATTTGAAAGGTGAGACTGTAAAATAATTGCTCCGGCTTCTTGTGACATTTGTTACATGCTACAGTTGTTTCGACATGAAAATAAAATGAGCAAAAACTATCGCCTTTATCGTCCAGTTAGCTTAATATCTCTGACTAAAACCAAATTATTCTGAATAAAAGCAGAACTCTGAGAGGTAAGTGGAACAAAATAATGAATTTCTAGTACGTTATCTCTGAATTCATTAAGCTCAAAAAATACAATAAAAGATAGAATATGTTTTCCCTTATCTTATGATCGTAGAGTATGTGTTTCCTTCCCTTATGGTCGTAGAGTATGTGTTCATGTCCCTCATGTTAAGAAAAACCATGTGAAAACTTAGATGATGAACTAAATATGAAAATGCTTGCATTATAAATTAATTCTCCCCGCACAAATTATACAAGTAGATTATTCTCGAGTTCTGAAATTCAGGCGAGTTTTCCTCTCTCATGATCCAGTATATGCTCGCCTCGTCTGACTGCTGTTCATCTCGTGATGTAAAGTTGAGGAACAGATCAAAGAATTAACCTAATTGGAACACAGGAGAAGCCTAACTAGGTACGTACTTTTGCACGGGCACCAAGTGCTGCATGTCCACAGTTTAGAGTTTTTGCAACCTGAAACACGTAGAAATGCGACACATGTAGAAATGTCACCCTAACCTTCACGAAAACATGGATAACTAAAGTGTTATACATATATTTAATTATTCAGACCCTTGCGTCGATGGAGTACCTCAAATTACGTGGAGCAATGTTCCCAAATCATGCCTTAGCTAAATAACATGAAATAACATGAGTAAGGAAAGCTTGACTAATATTTTGACGTTACGGATGAGTGCAACTCACGCGGAAATGTGTGTATCATTTTATTTGAAGCACATTTGTGACGCTTTACTTCACGCTACGGTTGTACATACATACATGCAGATAGGCTGCGTAGCCGCTCCGATGCTAAGCGAGCGAATGATATTGTCTCTGCGAGTAGGCGTGTTGCTCTCAGGACAATTGCGTCCATTGGAATCATTTGCTCCTAATTGCGTAAACATCAGCATTTATTTACTATGAAATGTATGTTTGGAATAGAAATGCGGATTTTTTGCGCCTACAATCAATTATGCTGAAATCATTAATCATTGATTTTTAGTATAGCAGTCTTATAAATAGCAGACTAGGTATTATGGCAGCACCTGCTATTTTTTCACTGTCGTCCGAGTAAATGCCTCACACCAAAAAAAAGAGATATTTTTAAAAAATTTTCATGTTGAAGACCACTAACGCAACCTCAGGCTTTCATGGCTGACACTTGACAACTCACAATGTTTCTCAACTTCCTCATATAGATTTAAAAAAATATTATTTCTTGAACTTCATGGATGATAAGTTTTATAATTGGTTGATAAGGTTGTGCTGTTAAAAACCGATAAGTGTCACGTCTGAATTGAATATGATTGACGTAGCAGGAGTGTCGGATTGACGGCCTTGGCTAGATCTCATCTGAGCGTAGAGGCGCTGTAGATGGAGCTGGAGCAAATATCGGGCGATGCCCAACTCTCGGTTAACTTTTGGCTCAGCTATACCCTGGCTGCATGTCACACAGATAACGCGTAATGCGATCATATCCAACCTTACCATTTTAGCTGTGCTCTTCTGTCATTTACTCCTAAATATTTAATATTTAATTACAGTTCATTAAAGTCTTTAAATTCTAGTTTGGTGTTCATCTTAACTTGAAATAAATTACCTTGGCTTGGCCTGCACATCGAATTTCTACACTCGCGTAGATCGTTGGTTCAGTACGCCTGTTCAACATCTTCTGCGTTCCTTGCTCTGCCTCAGCTGCGAAGTCCAAGTCGATGCGCAACGACAATGTGTCGTCAATCGATGTAGGCGTAATGACAAGAGCTCATTATTTCGGAGCCCATTTGTTTCAAGAGGTCGCTTTGTGGGGCTTCGGATCAAAGGCATCGCGTTAGACGCAAGTCGGCGAAGGCTTGAATTATAGACGAAGCCTTGCAATACGAGCGGCGGCTGTAGACACCCTGCCCTATCTATCAATGGCACAGTCTTGCAATATTTGATGGTCCGAATCACGGGCCTTCATTATAAGAAATATTATGTACTCTAGCAACTTTTAGGTAACTGAAAATGACTTCCAAAAAAATACAATGGTAATACTTAGCTATCAATATTGGGTAAAATAATCTAACTTTTTGATTGGAATTTGCGGCTAAATAAATACTAAATAGTTGACGAAATGGGATGCTCAGTTTCCATTTCTTGTTATACATCCAGGCTGTAGCTGACGATAACATACGTTCTCACTCATTTCTGGGTGTCCATGGACTTGGGAGAGTCGCTCATATTCGACCATTTCGCCTCCACTTTAGAATATCCTCCAACATCACTTTCACTGCATTACGAGCAAGTCGACACGAAGTAACTCTTGAAAGATATTTAAAGTATTCACTAAAATTTTAGTTCTGTTGTGCTAAGAATGTCGAGTGCTGCTGACTCGTCTGCGTTCGTCAATATCCGTCAATGCACGCTAGTACAGCGTCACGTTGCTCAGAGCATGTACGATATTATGTGGTGTCATTATTTTTAATGGGCATGTGATCAATACGTAATTTTCCGAAAGTTAATGCATAAATATTTACGTTAGAGCATGCTCACTACCTGAATACTTATTAAATGAGTCTGAGTGAAAAAAGAAAAGCGTTTTAAAATGTCACATGCAATGTCAAATGGCAATTGGCTGTCCTTTGTGTACCAAAATAATATTAACGAAAATGGTTTTCCACACGTCAAAATGCATTTGAAACACGTCAATAGAGAGCGGAAAATCAATGATAATGAATGCATTTTGGACTTCTGTGCAGCTCCGAGGAAGTCAACTCAGAAAGTCTCCTCAACGTGAAATACAAAAGCGACCATTACTCGTGGTGGAGAACTCTCCGAGAAATAAAATAAAGCCAAAGTAATTTCAGTACGCACGCATGATTTCCATTGAATATTTTCTTCTGCACGATAATTGTCCCAACGCTCTAAAAGCCTTGACGTTAGTGTGACGCTGATATTCTCCGGGAGGAGAAAACTAAGAACTTATATTGTGTGTTTATTATAGTAGTAGAGCGTCTATTCCGGGGCGTCTCAACCGGGGGTACATGTACTCCTGGGGGTACATTTAACACACTTCATTTGTTAAAATGTACAATATGTATTTACATAAAACAGTATAGGTATGTATAATTATTAATCATTAAGAGCATTTTTATAGGTTCTTTAACCTTCAGCTGTGCTGGGGGTACATGAAGATGAACCATTAAGCTAAGGGGTACACAACAAGAGAAAGGTTGAGAAGCCCTGGTCTATACCGTAAGATGGAGCGTGCCCCGGGATACCGGACAACGAGGAGAAAATGCAGCCACTGCAGTCTTCGGGGGCGAAAACAGTGAATGAATTTAACCTAAATAGACAAATTCAGATCTTGCATTCTGCTTTATGAAAAGAAACAAATGAAAGACATCAGTACAGCTCCAAATGAAGAGAGGGAAAGGAAATGGTCTACGAAGTGTACTGTCCCAGTGCGAAACGTTCATACAGTACTCTAATGATCTTGGGGAATGTCAGTATTGAAACTGGCAACGTAATGTCCAGGAGCAATAATCTAGCTCATGATTTTCACAGACGATCTCTACTAAGGGAGAATAGTGTACATTTACCAATGACGATCCAAGTAGTTTTGATGATGAAATTTGAATAATAAACACGATTGTCTATGTGTAATAATTTAAAAAAGTAAGAGAAGTTACATCAATTTTCAACGAGATGAGTAAGGATCCAACTACAGGAAGCATTTGTGAAACATGGGATGTATAATGTTCCTTTCGGTCAAGTGATTGCAACTCTAACTATTCGTTGACGTGAACTCCTGCGGTAACTTGAAATGTACCATCAGCCGCGTCAGATTGTACGCTGCCTAGTTTCTCGATAAATCATCGTGTATTTATACTTCACTCGCATTTCAGCTGTGCATTTCTCGGCACGGTTCAGCCGCTCAGATCAATGACACCTTTCATTTTTTGTGTCGGTCTAAGTCCTTTTGTCCCTCGAAATTGATAAGTGTTTCTGTCTTCATTTTTTTCAGTGTTTTTACGTTCCACTTTTTAACAATTTTATGTCGCCAATTTGATTTTCCAGGTTATTTCCCTAATTTTTTTTAGTAATAAAGGAAATTTTCTTTTCGTTTAAATGTGATTCATTTTACATTAGTCGCTTCCTCTTTTTAATTGTTTGAACTCCTCATAAACTATTGTGTTTTGGTTAATTAATTTTATTCTTCATAGTTTCAATTTTCATTTTAGAAAATTTTCAAAACTCTTTCTTAACGAACTGCATGAAATTTTTTCTGAGTTGTGCGATGGTAGTTTAATGTAATTAATTTCGTTCTATTCATTCCATTCTCAATTAAGGAAACTTTATTCCTGCCAAAAATTTTGGCACCATATCTGGCGCAATTTCCGACGTTTAATTTTCAATAATATTTATTCTAAAGATTCCATCGCAAAAATGTCTGGAAATTCTCCCATTAATGAGGATTTGAAGAAAATGAGACACGGTGCTCAATTTTGGTCGTTAATTTCTATAAACTATTTTGAACCAGCCGTCGTAAAAGGGGGAATTTTTAATGAAATGGTATAATTCACTCGTGAAAATTTTTTAAATTAGTATTACGTTCATTTGACTAAGTACGTTCATTTGACTGCACAGCTTTCGTGTTAACATAACATGGGAATAAATAGTGGTTGATCAACGTCGTCAAGAAATTGCATTTGAAATGAAAAAATTTCTGTCATTGTAAAGTGCTCAGGGATCCATTTCTCAAGGTGGCAATGGTGGTGAACAGGCCAAGGGAGCAAGTACAGGGTGGCCCAAAAGGAAGGTACTCTTTTTAAACTATTATTTCTATAAAACTACGATTGGTAAAGAGGTTTGGTGAATTCAGAATGAATGAGGAAATTTCAAAGCTTTCCACCAGCGTATCAAGTCTACCGACATTATCAACATAGCAACAATGCAAATGAAAAAAACGATTTTTCCATACAGAATAATATCTCGTTTTGGGGATAAACCATGGCCGTCTCAATCTCCAGGTCTAAATGCTCCTGATTTTTTTCTCTGGGGATACTGAAAGGAGAAGGTATACGTTGAAATGCCTGATACTTCACAGCAATTAAAATTAAACATTATTCATGAGATCAGCAACATTTTACCAGAGACATTAAGGGAAGTAATGAACAGCACCGTGGAAAGAGCACACCATTGTTTGACTAATAATGGAGGTCATTTAAAAAATGTTGTTTTCGATAGTTAAACGTATTTTATTGTTTCATTTATAAATCTATATTAGACTTTTAAATATTTTCTTTCCTTCTCAATCAACCAAATCACTTTACTTTTTTAATTCAATAGCTACAATAATTTTAAACAGGTACCTTACTTTTAGGCCACCCTGTATTTAACTTTAATATTATATGGATAGAATACCTGTGTGATATTACGGCAATTTCTGTCTTCGTTCATAACATTCAACTACTTCATATTATAACTTAAAATTAATGTAATTTGAAATAGCAGAAAAATAGAATTTTGCTACCCTACTAGTCTACACTGCCCATCAAAGATGACGGGATTTAATATTATCCTTGAAAACAATTACAAGGTGTGGTAATTTATTCAAGGATAATATTAAATCCCGTCATTTTTGATGCTAATTACACCTGCGATAAAAATATTCTCGTACTTGTGCACTGGTGAAACTCGTATCACAGATACGGCCATTAAACATCTTTATGAGCGTGACAGGGAGACGGAATTGAGCGGACATTAAACAAATAAATCAATAAAAAATATAAACACCAAGGGTATAATGAGGTAAGACTAATAGTGTGGATGACCTGTTAAAAATGACGAGATTCAATACCTTGCTTGAACAAATTTTTCAGATGTGGATGGCGAACAAATGTATTCATCCTAATAGTACCTGTGATAAATAAAAATATTCTTGTACTTGTGCACTGGTGAAATTCGTATCACAGATACGGTCATTATAACTATCCTTATGAGCGTGACAGAGAAATGGAAGGAGCGGACTCCAAACAAATAAACCAAGGCCATTATTAGGTAAGTATCAGGACCCGTGCAAATTCCACGAACAATGTCATCGTTTAAGCTAGTGCTAGTTATGGTGCACTTGAACAGCGAAAATGAATGTAATAATTTACCAGTGAACTGAAACCAGGGCCGCCAGAGCTAATTTCTTCCAATCTATTCTTAGAAGCGCGACACGAAACAGATAAATAAATCAATGTATAAATGAAAAATCTAGAATTAAAATATATGAATAAATATTTAAATAAAAATATAAGCACACAACAGTCATTGTTCGTATTAGATAATTTCTGCACCATCAATAGGGTACTTGCCATAATCTAAACCAGCCTAAATGAAATAACACCCAGCCGTACACATCCGTCTAGTCCGTAAGTGAAGTACAACAAACACCGATAAAATATACTAGTGTAAATAAAACTATTTTCTTCGGACCATGAATGCAGTGAAATTGCTAATCATTCCAATTTATTCATCAATAATCATTTTTGAATTTTTATTTTTGTGCGGAAGGGATAAAAAATTAAAACCTGAAACGATTTAAATGTGTTTTTTGGTTAAAATGTGTGAATTTCTGAACTGTACTAGTCTGATATTCATCAATATATCTTTTCATTCGGTCTTGTTGGTGAAAAATTATATTAATGGATTAATTTTAATTGGTTTACCTGCTTATTATTTTAGTTTCTTCTACAGTGTGCTGTGAGTGTTCTAACTTTTCATCCGCAATTATTTAAATATTCAGCTAAAAAATAGCGTAAAATGTCTCAAATAGGGTTAAAATATATTCTAATGAAGTTCGTGTACTAAATGTTTAACTTGAACCCTCGATTTCGCATCTTTTGATGCTAAAGTCAGTCTTGTCATTTTCTGTGTTTGCTTCTCTTTACGTGTATTTCAGTGTGAGCTGAGTTGAGGGTAAAATTAGAGGCCGCCTAATATCTGTCGCATGGTGCGATAATGTTTTTCTTATACGCAAACTAACATAAAATATTGAGATCTTATTGCCGTATTACGGAGCTGTCACCCGATCATTCTTTGAGCATGCGTCTTTTACGTGCGATGATTTAATTTTAGACATATGTGACTCTTATTTTATGTTCAACATCGCACAAAATTGAGGTTTAAAAAATTATGCACTTCATTTCGTAATGATGATCGAATTCCACAGCACCAAAAATAATGTTCTATGGTTAGCAGCCCGTTTCGCGATTTTAAAAGAACACCTAGATCTTCCAGTGTCTGATCGTCTCACGTAAATACCTGCATTTTTTCTCATGCTTTGAACGACATTTTCATTGATGCAAGCAAGCACTCCTACAAGAACTACAGTGTTAGCATGTGTATTCTCGAAGCCTTTCTTTGGAAATTTTTTCTTTTGAAATTTGACTATATTTACCAGCACTCTGATCTGATTTTCTTTCTCAAAATTCACCCCTTGCATCGTAAAAATTTTTATTTTCACAATGCGATTAGTACATGGTTCTAAAATAGTCATGTCAGTCGACCCCATGTACCCATCCCAAGCGCTAATTTGGTTGGCTAGGACTTTCTGCTTTTATTAGGAACGTTCGACTTGCTAACAGCGAGACTTCAAATTGTTTTGCACATCCTTCCTGGAGAAAAATTTAGCTTTACGACTGTTTTAGAATAAATTTTTCAGAGTTCGAGAATTGAGCTTAACAGCATTTTTAAATTTTAACAGTTACAGGATGGGCAACAATAATTTTTCAAGAAAAGTGTCGGCCCTTATTTTTCTTCGTTTATGATGTCAGTATTCACCAGTAAAAAATTATTACCTGCATGAAATAACAAAAACATAGTTCACCTCAATAAACATGCCACTCTTATTTTTTAAATTGAAATAAATATTCTTAGAGCGTTGAGAAAAATTTACACGATTAATAGCTTCCGAGTTGTGCAATGTATTTTGGAGACGTGTCATTATACTTGAACGCAAAGCAGAACGTCCAATTCAAGACACTTTTATGCGCGTCAATTTTATTTGGATTCACATTTTCTCGTGCAAAGCGCAAGGATCAGGTCGTCATTTAAAATTTATTGCAACTACAGTCTTAAAGTTCGCTCACTCGAGATGAAAGATCGTGTTGTGAGCTGGAGTCGGCAGCGCTGTAGTCAGCGCGACTCTACCTCGCGTGTCCTGCGAACGAGTTCCGTCCTCATGCAATCTAAACAAAAATAACCGATGCAGCGGTTGGTTTTGATGCCCTCAGATGCAACCCCTTAAGTCAGCATCACTAGAATGTTAAGTCAATAAATCATTAACACTTCCGTAGCGTTCAAACGTCTTCACCAGGTTGCCGATGCTAGGTGTAGGTGTCCGCAAGACATACAATATCTGCGCTCTGTAGCCCCAAGCTCATGCCCAAGTCTTAACCTGGGTCCAGCGCTAAATTCAATTTATTTAACTGCAGAGTTAAGTTCACCCTGCACCTGTAAATTCTAACACTTTTATCGGAGTTGGTAAAAATGGTGGAAGGATTTTCTCAGTACTTTTGTCAAAACTGTCCTACGATAACAGTTCATTAGAAGCAATTATAACTCTGCCACTATAGAACCTTTTGATGTATATGACGTTAGTGCGGTAGTGAGAACCAGAAGACCAAAGACCAAAGAGTTTCTTTACGTACACGAAGGATTATTATCCAACACTAACCGATTTCCATGAGTAGGGTAGAAATTAGGATGAGAACATAATGCCTAAATTGAAAGAAAGAAAATGTTGTATGTATGATAATTTGCCTTGAAGCAACAAGAGCTACCGCCAACGCTGTGTTTGTTCTGCCAAAAGGAAAATAATTACCAGGTTCAAACGCGAGCATGGCTTGAACACGCGACCGCCGCTCAAGCCGGTGCGAACTCGGAAGATGAGTCGCGATGACAGGACTCCTCAGTGTTGCCAGCGAGACAGAGATTCCGTTCTTGGAATTTCCTGAAACCTGGAATAGTAGGAGTGAAGTTAGCTTAGATCCGAAGAAATATTGTTCAATTATTTCACCTAGACAAATTATTTTTTCTCCATATCTTTCGCAATGGGCAGTGCATGAATAGAACTAGTACTTGATGCAGAAAGGATATCGTATTCTGAGATCCAAGAAATATTTTCTTTCAGAGGTGGCAACACGAAAACTTCAGTCGTGCTCTGGCATTAGTGTGAAGAGGTGTGTGGTTACTCGTTCTCCAGACCTCTGAATGCTTTCGGGCCGCATTCCATTTTGTGAAAAACAGTACATTTATTTTGTGATTATCTCATACATGTGAGTGAAATTTAATGAAAAATTTGCTATTGTATCTTGTGGGGTAGAATTTTCAAAATTCGAAAGTAGTTACGGAATTCGCTCCTGATTTCGAGGTGGTGATTCCAGGGTCAAGTACCGAGTGAAGTCAATGCTGGAAATTCATCTCTTTTTTACCGTCAATTGTATCCTCTAGATTTAACTGTGCTTCTTACCTGCGCTATTGCCTCTTGAAAAATCTGATAAATCGATACTCTTCAAAATATTAGCCGTCAAAAACTGACTGTAAGTTCGAAAGAATTTTGGCGCAAAAGTATTCCTATCACGTGAAAAAGTACTCATATTTCTAAATTTTTGTACGGTTAAACTTCGTCTTGAAATTGGTGAATTTTGAAGTGAAACTCAAAACACGTGTTTCGTGTTTCGACCGCTGTCTTGAAAATAGCTCGAATATAATTTGAAAAATAAAAAACACGATCTTCTTATAAAATTATTCGTGACGTTAATGAGAGTTTTTGTCGTTTTTTACGATGATGAAGAGTTGCAATCAGGCGCACTGAGGATGGACGGGGAGACGATCTGCTGCGCTCACTCGGGGCTGTGAGGTGAGGCGTCGTCCTGCTTTATTCATTCCCGCACTCTTTATCTATAATTCTGAATGCTTAGTTAATATTCGGTAAATTAACAGCGTAAATAGACAAACGCGTATTTAGGGCTCAATTTATTCCCACACTATTGGTAAACAATTTTTGCCTCAATTACCGAGTTAATATCCATTAAATTAACAGCGTAAACATAAAAACGCATGTTTATGGCTCATTTTAGTCTCACACTAGAGGTGGATAATTTTGGCGTTAATTACTTAGTTTAGATCCTACAGTTACATCAGCGTAAATAGACAGTGTGTATTTATGTGTTAGTAATCATAATGGTGAAATCAATTGCAGTGTGCGAGTTTTCACGGTTTTATTCTCTCTTAAAATTCGTTTCCAGAGAAAGATTGAACTTGGCCAAATGAAAAACACTAGTCAATGAGAATATTCCAAGTCTTAAAATTTTCATCCCGAGGCATAAGCTATTTCCATTGTAAATAGCGATTATTCAAGAAGAGAAGCGTTGCTCTGAGGTGCTCACCCCGGCACGCTGTGGGGAGCACAGCTGCAGCACTCACGGCAGAGCTGCAAGTAACTTCACGATCGGTGGCCTTAAATTAGTAAAAAAATTACCCAAATTTGGCTGTGGGTTATTGTCCTAAATCGGCTCTCTGTTGTCGTAAATCTGCTCTCTGTAATTGTCGTAAATCGGCACTCTGTTATTGTCGTAAATCGGCTCTCTGTTATTGTCGTAAATCGGCTCTCGGTTATTGTCTTAAATAATCATTATTGTGTAAACGTAGTTCAGGAATAAGTAATGCGTCCTCACACGAGTTCAGAATTTCATCGTGTCCAGGCATATAAAGAAGCGGTCTCGTACTCTTCCCTGTAAGGCGGCGTGAGGGCACCTGTGTTGCCAACTTCTGATGAGAGATTAGCGCGCATTGTGTGCCTGTGTTGTATTGTTGTTGGCGTGAGAGAAAACTTCGCTTTCTAGTAGAGTTGCATACAGGTTCCCATTCTAATTCCCGTTAGGTCATTGTTAAGTTCACGCAAACCAAGCGAATGAGAGTTGTAATATTGGAAGCCGATGTAAAAGTTATGATGTTTGAAATTAAGGTAAAAAGTTTGATGTAAGAAATGAAGGCCTAAGTTTTGATACTTGAAATGTAGGTAAAAGGTATGATGTTGCGTTAAGGGTAAATGTTATTTTATTTGAAGTGGAAATAAAAGTTTCGATGTTGCAACAACATTTTGATTCAAGTGAATAAATGTTTTTATGAGTATTGCACTTAACCCTTTAACGCCCAAGTGGACCGTACGGTCCTCTTTCGGAAATAGCCTCAAAATAGTGCATTTCTCGTTAAATTAGTTCCCTGATGTGTTCTTTAAAATTCACTGCCGAGTGGCATTTCCTTCCTCATCCTGATATCGGTGACTACCTGATGCCGGTCCCAGTTTAATGATGGTGGTTGTGATTACGGTAATTATGAGTACAAAATGCGGACGTTAAAGGGTTAACTCCTTGAGCTTTGCGACGTAGTTCCTATTAATTGATTCTTTAAAGAGTTCATAGAAGTATGTCGTTTTTGGATACTCATTGAATGTTTTATTCATACACTCACATAGCTTAAATATGACCGCCATAGATAATGATAGCAATTCACTGGATTATTTATTTGTTTACACTGGCCGCTTCACGTCCATTTCACGTTTCTATTTTTCAAGACGATGGCTCTTATAAGCTATATGACATTCAGTTTTCCAGTTCTAGTTACGAGTTTTGAATAAAGAGTTTGGTTGTGCATTATAACCGCATTATTTGCACCGTGATCGATCGCCTCGGTTAACTTTGCCTCGATGACCCAGTAGCGCTTGAAACTCCGTGCTCCAAATATGTGTAGACAAAATTATCTTAAATTCCAAGGCATTTCTGGCGGATGTGGGTGATTTTAAGCGATCGCAAGAAATTCTCATTTTAGGGACTGTTTCAATTAATAAGGGCTTTTGGACATGCGCAATTATGAGCTGCATTTGTAGATTTTACTCCTGTGTCCATGTGATTTTCAATGAAAAGCAATTTATAAGACTTTCGCATATTTCTGTCAGTTAGTTCTGTGCAGTAACTGAAAGTTGAAGATTGTGTTCTGCGGTGAGAAATAATTCAGGCACATGGGGCTCGGCTAATTTTTGTCTTTAGAATGACGAAAATTATATTTAACTGCTTCTCGCGCAGAATTCGTTAAAATTGTCATTCGGTCGACTCAAAAGTGCCTTTATTGTACATTTCCTAATTCCCTCCCTATGATTACCATAAAACTATCGTTCACTTTGCCAAGTTTTGCGATTAAATAGACTACCGCAGTGAGCCAAAATTTGGACTCACAGGTATATTGCGAGAGACAAGCAATGTGATGCGTGCTAATCTCACTGGAGAAGTTTCTGCTCGCTTTAGACCGTCAATTTTTTCTTCTCTTCATCTCTTATAGAGACCGATGTTACATATGAATGTTGTGCGTGTAGTATACGCTTGTAAAAAGTAAAAACCAATGATGTGCCACCTTTTTTGTACCATCTTAAGTGGAAATAAACTGTTTTTCTTTTTTCTTTTTTTTTTGTCTGGTATATTTTGTATTAATGTATCTGTTCCTGTTCTTAATGAATCAATATGAAAAGGGACGTGTTTTCTTGAGCTGATAAAAGCTGCGAGTGCGATGTGTAGTGAGTCGCCTTTCCTTCACCTGCGCGCATCAATCCAATTGCTTGCACTAGCTCCCAAAACTGTGTGAGAAATTAGTACCTCGCTCTTTAATTCTACGTTCGATTTTAATTCGATGAATTTTCTCAATAACACATACTTATTTTTCAAAAGGAATGGAAATGAGAATTATTGCAAAATTTTCTCTGGACGTTGAGAAGTGTCGTCAAATGATTTAATTCTATTTTAGCTTCAGCGATGTGCGTGACAAATTGATGATCTGCTTGCGTTAGATGAATTCATATTACAGTGACTAACATCATCGCGCATGTGAGCTCACTAAATAAACTAGTAGGTCTCACGTTGATGGCAGGACTCATTTTCGGATTTTGTCAGTGCACAAACGATAAAGAGCATGTTCACATTCATTGTTGAATCCTTGTAAACTAGGTAGGTTTTCCTTTGATCGGAAATAGCTCGTGAGATTGCAAGCAGGCTATTGGTTATCAATGCATTACATTCGTTTCAAGTAAAATATCTATATGGAAATTCTATATTCTGGTTCAATAGATCTTCTAACAAGTCAAGGTGCGACATGGAGTAGGTGTGATTAGGATTTTGAAACTCTACTTTATTTGCGGATTACAAAAAACGCTAATTTCATTTCAAAATATAGAGTAGAATACATTGATGTGATTTTCTGTTTCTACAGACAAACTGAGTGCAAGTATTGTAACTTAGTGATTATACAATACTCGGTTATTCATGATGGCTCCCTGTCAGAAATGTATCCAGGTTGCTGTTAGCGTAACTCCATGTTCACGTCATATTTTGTTTAAATAGTTGAAAACGTTATCCTTGTCGGAGAGACGATTTTTATGTGCATCGATATCGTTCAAGACAAGCATTCCTGAGCATTTTTATCAATATGTTCGTTTTTATTGGTTCATAAAATTCTTCGGCTGAGCTGCTTAATGCGAGCGAACGATTAACAGGGTCAGTTCACTCTCGCAACTTCCACCCTTCATGAAATAGGTAAAAGAAATAGGCGGCATCAGGTTCAACAAGCTTAGAGTTCTAAATTCCAACGCTCCGGAAACGTCTTAGCTTTATCCTCGTTGTGCGCAACAAATTCTCCCAACATTCAGTAAAGTACAGTTCTCGAAACAGAGGGCAAAATGTGGGACATGTGTTGAAATCCTCGTTGTTCTATACCTGGAATCAGCTTTACTTACATAGGACGGAAATATTGAGCATACACCAATCCAAATTCTAGCTGGTATAAAGTGACAATTTCGAAAAGAAATCAGCAATGTCGATGAAAAAATGCTGCAGTATGATTTTGTGACATTTTTGATGTTCGGAAACCACTCCACTGCATTCAATGTGATGCAAAACGACGGCGCACTCTGCGTTTTTATGTATTGTCAATGATTGTTTCTTGATGTGTTGTTTTACCATGACTCGGAAGGTTGAGTTGTATTCATTTCATATTGGATGTGCGTGTTCCAATCATTGCTGTAGCTCGCTGGATGGACTCGTATTTGTGGTGCGTGACTCAATCACTATACAGATCTCCTCTAATTGATCGCCAGCATATTCTCAGTCATAGTGAAACAAATTTTTTTGGCCGTACTGCAGTCCAATAGAGACCCAATCCCATGGCCATTTCTAGTCATTCCTTTTCAACTTCTGTTAACCTCAGTAACAGTCAATATATATATATATATTTGAGTTAAAATTCTACCTCTGAGACACGCATCTTTATTGTTGGCTCCTTAATAATAATTGCGTTTCTGACACTGAAGCATCAGATCGTTCAGAAATAATTCAACCTTCATGGTGGCTCGGTAAGCTTCATTTATCAAGCCCCTATGTCCCTCAAGCACGTGGTATTAAAGATTACTGCACATTCAAGACGATCGTTGTATAGATCAGAAAAACTTACTGACAATATTTGCTGTGTCTTACATGTATTTAGTATTTACTTTTGATATGGGAAATATGTTCGACTGAGTTCTCAATCATAGTCTCATGCATGTTGCACTCGATGTCGAGTGGCTCCGTTGCTTCATATTGAAGCGTCTTACCTTTTTAAGTTATTGACTTGGGCGTAAATCAGTCCGCGACATGAGCGCGATATTGATGGCCTAAACTTCGGCTTTCCATGGCCTGTCATGTCTTTCAGTGCGGACTATCATGTACTCCAGCACAAGTTTTCTCATCACCTCCCTCGCACTCATTTTTCTGAGAGCGCTGCTGTTTTCTTTCCCTTCACCTTTTTAAAAGATTTTCGTTTGCGTAAAATGTTACTGAGATTAGAAAAATTGCTAGCATTCTTCTAATTTTGAATATTCTTGCTGTCTTCTGAAGTTAGTATTTGGATCCATGCTCTAAGTCTTGGATTTGTTTAAAAGTATCGCCGTGTTTTTGCTCTGCTGAACATGAGCAATGCATCAATGCATATTTAACACGTTGGCTGCGTGGTAATTATGTGTATCACTAGGTAAATTTCTCATTTTCGTGTCGATATAAATGAACGGTATTTTAATTATTTCGAGACCTTTTCTTAGAAGGGAATTTAGCGTACAAGGAAAATATCATGTGCTATTACATTTTGACACTCTTAGAAAAAAACAAAATTTTTCTAACAGTAAAGTAGTTATTTAAACTCTGCTACTCACAACCTAACTTGAGCAACAGGCGCAACCGCGCAAACACTGCAACGTGTTAGCGCGTGTAATTCATGTGTTGTCATTTAATTTAACCAATGTTTTTCGCTTTCAATTCCTTGTAAAATTCATCCCATGAAAGTTTTCTGTAAATTCTCCACCTTAAACTTGCGCTCGGCCACTCAATAAGGTGAGCCTTGAGCTTATTATTAAACATTTGTTTCTTTCAAGAGTTTGATATCGCAGAATGAACTTCGGGAGCTTATTGTTACTCATTATGTTTATGTGTTGGCGAGCGATCCTCAAAAACTGATGCGGAAATAAACTTCTGTGGTAAATTTGCCACCCATAAATTGACGCTCTCCACAGTGACGGAGCGATTTTCCAGAAGACTTTATTGCGTGTGCTTACTGCGGCTTTTTAGAGCGCGGCATGATTTTGTGCGCCTCGAGCGTTTTTCTCTTCGAATGGAAATGGTGTGCCTGATTAATGGAAGTGTAAAGCTGGTTGCAAAAATAGAAAGGGGGCCTCTCGTACCTCACGTGAATCGTTACTTCATCTTTTACAGCCCGAGATTCCGGGCGCCGCGAACGGTTCTTTTTACGAGTACGGGCTGGACCAGATTAATACAAATGAGGAGCTGCGGAATTTCAAAGGGAATGCTGTGTTTATTTCTTGAGTGCACTTGGCTGACAGCGGCGGAGGTGGCACCTAATTGTGCCTAGCTGCTGCTCAGTATCATGCCGGACTATCATCGCGGGCCACTATCCAGTAATGGCATGGAATTTGTTGAGTTGCGGTGCGCCGTCTACCCTACTTCATGGCACACACTCACGCTCCTGCCGACCTGTCACCTTCTGCGCACCGATTCTTCCACTTGCTCTGCTATTACTTCAGCCTTAATCTATTATACATGACGACCACTAACTGTAACAAGTGTTATACTTTACGATATTATTTTATTTGCATTATTTGTTGAATTAGTGGCTACTTTGACCTTAGTGTGTGCGTGGTATATTGCTTAGAAGAAATACTGCATATCGTATTTTGGAGAATAGACTCATCTTATTTTACCATATCATGTCAAACTTGACCGTGAAGGACTTCATAGTGCCCCACAAACATGAATACTGGAAGCATTTCCTATGGTGCATAATGTGTCCGTGGACGAGACTGAGTAGACAATACGAGCGGCGTGGCAGTGCGTGTGCGCTGAGGCGGCGGTGGTGCGGCGCTAGTGCCTGCGCCGCCGCTGCAACGCTCTGCCCTCGAGCGCACTCTCTTGTTCTCTACTTAGCGCTTCTGGTACCCACGACACATTCGGCGCTCCTCAACTTGAATATTTTGTGAGTTAGTTTTAATAGTGGATTAGGAATCCTTAATTGTATACTTCTCCTAATCTTAATGGTTTGATTTGTGCCATTTTTGTTGTCTATAAATAAATTACCAGCCCTTCCTAGAGCTTTAATTCAGATCGCAACCATTACCATGTTCATAGAAATGCATTTGTCGAACAATGTGCCCGGCACTGGAAGAGTGTTTCAATTTACTTTGAAATATACTTTTTTCATAAGTAATGCACGAATACGGTTATGAATTTTCTACCCTTCGTATAAAAACTGCCATCCGTCATTTGGACGGTTTTAAATGATCACAGTATGTAGTATATTTCGCTCCTTTGATTTACCTTAACACAGCTTTTCCAGCTGGTCGCTCTATTGAATGGCAGAATTATTGTAAAACATTTCCAGCGTTCACCGAATGACGGTAAATTTATGTCCATACTTTATCCTTATTTATTCGTTTTTCATCGTTAAATCAAGTAAGGGAAGATCAAGTGCACTTTTTTCAGTGTGCAACGATGGAATGTGAGTTATAGATTAGTTTTGAGAGAAGTACGAGCGTGACAATTTTTAAGACCAAAGTCTGATTTACGTTGTAGTAGGTTCCCCGTAAAAATGTGATTTCTACTATACACATTATTCGTTCTCTGTAATTACTGCAGCGGGAGCGTGTCAGCTCGTTCTGCCTTTGTTGTGATGATTTCCACGGATCGAATGTATTACTGGCCAGAATTGAACTTTGTATTGGGCATTTTGAAAATTCTACTGTGTCGGTGAGTTTTCTTTGTAGTACCTGCTGCAAATTGCTCATGTCTTACTCTTCTAACACCGCAGATTGTTTTAAAATGAGGCGGTTCTAGTTTTATGATGAAATAATGAGAATACTTAATTACCGTGAAATGTTTGGGTTTTCGATTCATACTGCTGGACAATTCTTAATTAAAATGACTGATTTATATATTTTAATTTCCTTAATATGTTTACTGGTTCATTTTGATAAATATTTTATGTATTTATGTTGTAATATCCATTTTGAGAGTAAAAATGAAATGACGCATAAAAGTGAGTTTCATTTGAAGACGTATTTAAATATTTTGTAGGTGAAACATTGCGTTTCCTTTATGCGTGCATCTTATATTTGATCAAGTTCAGGTCATAAATTTTATAGCGCAAATATTTGCCTTGTTTGATTTTACTCCCACACCTTAATTGTGTAAGTTTGACGTCGAGTGCGCTGTACGACAGAATTTGCAGAACTTTAGCTTGCGCTGCAAACCCTGTCCTTTCGGACGGCTTCCCAACCGTCAAATCTGTGCCATCGATCAATTTTATTGTTATGTCTCCGAAATCTCAGGCTTTGAATCTAGTATGCGGCCTGACATTCACTTAGCTGCGTGTACAGTTGCGTGTTCGTGACATAGGTGGCTGTAATCAAAGTCGTTCAGAAAACCTGCGACTGCGCTGAACTTTGTGAGATTAATTTACGATCATCTAAAGCAGTGGTTACTCTTACTTTACGTTTTGGTGTAATTTTTTCGCAAAGCTTTGAATTAAGAGAGGGTATATTTTCGGCATGCATTTCTAATTTGTCTGACTCAATTTTTACTCGCATTTGAATTGTGATTGAGGAAGCGTTGTTCTGCACTTATTGTTGATATATGCATGCTTAGCCACGCTATAGCGAAGCCCTCTTGGATGTTCCAAAGCTCTGTTGTTGTGACATTCCAGTGTCCAGCCGTAGCTGGTGCCCCATACTTGTGAACTCGGCGCTGAGACCGCGATTCGCGGGGAGAGAGCAGCACTAGATGCAATCTAATTTTATACCATCTGTTGGGAATAACAGCTTGGAGCACGACGTAATTGTCATTTGAGGGGCGCTCTCGTCATTTAACATGTTTAGATCTCGTGGTCTTGTGGTTGTCACATCGGACTTGTGGTAGGAAATTCAGAAACATATCATGTGCAGCTTGAAGGACTTCCTTCGGTTTCTGTCTGTTCCTGTTTGAATTTCCATGAGATAACTGTTTAGTTCTTTATTGCCTAATTAGGGATGGAGATTTATATGTTTTTCACAGTGCATTTTAGTACGACTGACTACGTTGCCAAAAGAATTAGTTAATGCTGCGGGGTTTTAGTTTTAATAATAAAATTGTTTGTACATTTTCATTGAATGAAACTGAAAATATTATTCTGTTACTGACAATGACTTCTTGGAGTAATGCGTGCGCTAGATATTCATAATTTGTGATGAAATAAGCAAAAAATGGAGAGCACAGAGTTTGAAGGTGGGGATTAGTTAAAGGAGCATGTATTCTAAAGTACACACGGTAGGTGAGATCATTTTTCGACAACTAAATATATAACCTATTGTACCCTGTGCCCAGATCTATTGGTGTTTGAGCGATGATATCTTTATTTCAACCACACTATGTAGAGCAACTCATTATAATTACCAGCAGGTGGACTATTTGTTGATAGAGAATTAAAAACGAATTAACACTGGACCTCAAAATAAGGAATAGTTGAAAGTTTAAAACCAGCTCTCGTTCAGCATGAGAACTCGTTAACCCGTCTGTTTGTGTATGAAGGTACGATAGAAGGTCAACTTCTTGGGTAGCTTTTTACAATTTCATTTTTGTACTCTTAAGTTATATTTATTTTAGTAACGTCGTCCCCTGGAGTATACTCGTGGATGTGGTGCTGTGGAGTGCAGTGTAGGGACCACGCGCAATTTTCGCAGAACCTCCCGTCAATTTGGCTTTCTTCCGTTCCGTTACATTTCTTTTGTGTCGGTGTTGAAATTGACTCATCAGGGAGCTTAGTTGGGACTTTCTTTTGTTGCGGGAGATCTTTAATGAAGTCGCTGAGAAGGTTAGAAAGAGGCCCAAGCATTTGATGTTGCGACTTGGCCGCGCCGTGCGCCCAGAGCGTGGCTGGAATATTGAGCATTTGTGTCCACTGTCCTCAGCTCATGTGATATACATAGCGCGCTCCATCTGTCGTGTGCTAAACCATGCTTCTTGACGTGTAGCACTGAAGAATGGCCAGATAAGTAAGATGATGTCGTGCTACGTGTTCTTGTGAGCATCTTAAACAACGAACTTAGATCTCAGTTTTAGCATTGGAACTAAGACGTTCAGTACGGGAGCTTCCACGGATACAAACTTGGCACGCTTCATGTGTTCACTTCCAAATTGTTGGCATGGCTCTTAACATATTGTACTCAGTGCTCTGCGGGCCATGAGCGAGCGTTTTATTTAAGGAACAGAATTTTTGTCTTCCTGTTAACAACCTGCGCTCGTTGGCAGCATGTCTAAGCCATAGACTTTGTGGCAGTTCAGTCGTTGGAGTTCCAGCAGTGGAAGTTGGGTATTTTGCTGACGTCGGCACTTGCTAGATCGCATTGTGAGTGCGGGCACTGGAAGTACCTCATTGTAAATGAAGGTTCTTATGATGCGCGACCTTCCTGATCTTCAATAAATATACCTTCATTAGATGTATAATTCATGAAAAAAAACGATGCTGAAATTTTCGTGGAAACCCATCTTTATTTTCATACCACTCATGAAGCTAACTCTTGAAACTTCGTTTCTTACTGATAAACACTGTGAACAAACATTAATGTTTGTGTGTAAGAGCAGCATCGGGCGCAATTCTGAGGAAGTCTGATTTTGAGGTACGCATTCATTACGTGCGTCTACACCTGCACTTGAAAATTGTAGTTTTGCTGTTTTCGTCATGTTCCTGTTCAATATCAGATCACTATCCGAGTGCAAGCGTTGTATCAATGAGTGTTACGTCCGCACGCCCGCAGAACATAAATTTACATTTGTTTGTTGTTCGCCAGACAGATACTGGCGCCGTCAGTGTTGGTTCATCAAGATTGTTTTTTTATACGACCCGACTCGCTCAGTCGTACATAGGCACCGGCGATCTGCTGTATTTTGTCGATAATGATCACTGTAATTTGGATGGCGTACCGATTGCTGCTTTGGTTCGTGGGTCGATTTGTTCCTCCTCCGGGCCCGTTATTTACCGTTCTCGCTGTGCCATTATGGTCCAGCCCGGGAAGGTGTGCGTCTACCTGAGAAGAAGCGCCAGTTTAAGACACTTTTACTTTAGGTTTCACAGTACCATTCATCTTGCAGTCGAAAATTGTACGGATTTCTCTCTGATCTATGGCCTTCTTCGCGACTCCAGCCTCGATGAGACTGATACGGTACTTTCTTTTGGTGAAAGGACTTCAGACAAATACGACACCTGTAGAAATTTCAGTTCGCCTCTGTGATGTTTTAATGTATTTGTTATTTTTCTTGACATATTTTAGTATTACTATTATATCTATTCAATGTGGATGTTTTCAATCGCACTGCGATGGTGCGAGATGTTAGGGGTCCTATTCAAATGTTGATATTCCACTTTTTCGGCACCAGTTGTTATGGACCTATTTAGCTCGTAATTCCTTGATCCTGTAGCAGCGCCATTTCTATGTGTTATTTTCTATCCAATAATGCTAGATCGACATGAGATTTTCTTGTGATCTTATTTCTAGAATGTGTGCAGCATGGTGCGATATTTTTATCTCATCATATTTTATCTTCGTCATGATGTTTTTCTCTTAGCTCCTATTCTCGTATTTCATTTATTTTTCATAAGTTAGATAAGTCATCCGTAGTTTACATTAAATTTATAACATGATATGATTTTTCTTATGTTCAAGACTTCAAAGTGTCAAGGTATTGTTTAAGGTAGCGTCGGGTTGCACTATAATATTATCAACTTCAAGAACGTCAGCGACGACTTGCGACTCCATCCTTAATGAGGAAGTATGACAACCTGAACCACATTGATGATTTACTGCCTAGAACGACAGAATTCCATAATTACCTAGCGCATCTAAGATATGTCTGCTACATCAGAGATAAACCTGCTATATCAAAGATTATCTTATGCAGCAAAGATAATTCTACGTGCCAAAGATAATCCCACGCGTAAATTGGTGGCGGGAGTAGGGCTCGTACGAACGCAAGTAAATAATGGCCCTCTTCTTACTCGTGGGATCCTGATTGGCGATTAGAATAGGAACTTTGAAGTCAATAACACGTCACTTTGTTTTTGATATTTAATGACAATAAAGGGATTATATGAAGAAAGTTCCTCGCCATTCCCGAAGGGCAGACGAGGTAAAAACAACGACCTTCGCCAATCACGGTCGTGCTCAGAGTGCCGCTACAGCCGGACTTGCTCATGCGAGGGCATAGCGATTGCCGCACCGAAACTTTTGTGACAGTTATGATCGAGTCCCTCGAGCAAACAACATCGTTTGATGACAGTGCATTGAAGTCCTATTCTCAATTGAAACATTGATTATTACTTGATTAAGTTGGTAATGACATCTTATGTAGTTTTCCTAAGAAATTGAATCAAATGATGACATAAGATGATTATTAAAGAAAGGTCTTCACTCGGCGTCGAAATCTGGGTTTTTTGATGAGCAGTAATTGTTCTTCATTTCAGAGTCGTTAGATGGTGGGATTTGATGCTGGAGCGGGTCCCTTAATGTCTATGTTCGGTTTGAGTCAGTTAGAACGTCTTCTACTGCCTCATTTGAACATGATGGTTAGGCTCAAAATCGTATGTGTAAGGCGTAATGAGTTGACTCATATTACGTATATGCGGATCTCTCTTATATCAGGGTTATGTACTCCTGATCTTTCAAACGTCATGCAGTTGAACATCTTTCCAACTGAAAATATACTGTATATCCCTCTGGCATTGAAAAATTTATGAAAAATATCACAGGTGTAAATTTGTGTGCTGATTAGATGGTTGAATGATTTTGTAACGCACCATGATTTGAAGACCAGTACAATTGACGCACAGATTTGATGCCCACAATGCGACTCCTAATGATAACTGGTTTTTATCTGGCCGCGGCACGTGAACAGCGTCCCTCATTTTCCTGAAGAAACTGTGTTGTTCAACGGTCCCGCCTGAGTGGGAAGCTTTGTGATTCTGCCTGCTGTCCCGGAACCACATCTACAATTTTGGTTTTATTAAATTGTTCCTGCTCGCTCTAGTCCAGGATTATCTCGCATCATCGGGTGTCGAGCGGGCGAAATTGTTCCGTGATCTTTGTGTTTTTGCACGGCCGTGTTTGCTTGTTGCCGCTGATGGAATACTAAATCTCGTTCAAATTATTCTGAGAGTGCTCGTGACCTGTTTGGAAACTCTCTTTATTATTTGTTGATGTCGTAAATCCGTTCGCACGCAAGTCACACGGATATTGCAAACTTCCTAATGTGTACATAGATCTCGTGCCATATGCACGGGTCGCGTGGAGATTAGAAAGTATTTTTTAAATTTCATATCAATGTGACCACACTTTTTCGTTAGCATCATTAGTTTCATTTCATTCCGTAATGTAATCATGATTTCTTTAGGTGAACGCGGTTGACTGTGACTTTTGCATTCACTGTTCGAAGCCTGTTCAAAATTATATTGCATTGAACAGTGTGTGATAGTTTTAGTTGTCATTTTATTTTTTACGAATGTTTATCTAGGGTTTCAATGAAACTTGCGTCTTTATTTTTTCTTTCCCTGCATGACGATCAATATTATTATTGCAATTGCAAATAGCTAGGTTGTTGTCGTTCGCTACTCGATTTCCATGATTGATAGTTCCAATTTAACCAATTATAATGCAATTGTTTTATTACAAACAGCTACGGTATGAAATTATTATGTGTCATCATTATCACCATCTGTAGCAGTGTGATTTTCGTCTAACGATGCTCAGTGGTGATGCGATAATGTTGCTAGAGAGAAGTGCCATCTTCCGGCCGATGTCAGAATACAACACCGTCACGAGGGGCGAGGTCTGCCTCCTGCTTTTCACGTCGAGCACCGCTCCAAAAAGGGATGTGGGATCCCGACAGGGGGAAGCTAGAGTGTTGTCTTTGACTTGAACTGTTCTCTGTCACTCAGTATCTCTTATGATGGGCAATATTGGCCGAACGCCGATACCTGAGATCTCTTCAAAAAAAGCCTCATCATCCTTTCGCTCTCCATGTCCTCTTGATTTTTCCTCTCGAAGCTCCAGCATGCAGTTGAAGTACTTCTATTTTCGCCTTTACTTTCTCTATCCCGGTGGCATTTATTTTCACGAGTAGAGATGTTCATCGGAAAGCCGTTTAACCATGTTTTGACATGTTCGAATGCAGTTTTCAGTTTGTAAATGCGTCTCTATAAATCAGCTGTAACCGTCGCTTGAAAGCATTTCACATTCTACATTATTAGCTCATGTGTTCTAGCATTTTTGGAACATCAAACTTTTTTACAGTATTCGTGTGGCAACATTTTTTTTCTTGCTGTCGTGTTCTAAATATTTTTTTAGCAGTCGTGTTCTGTATTTTATTTTTGGCAATCTTGTTCTACTGAAATGAAGATCAGCTCCGCAACTTCTTTCTTCTTCCAACTTCCCCATTTCTTCCCACAGTGTATCTCTACGCGCTCGTGAACTTGGAAAATACAGAATCTTGATCGTGACATTTAAAAAAAAAACTTATTTTGAAATGTCTCAAGTCTTTGTACTTTTGAAAAAAAAAACTCCAAACCGGAATCCTTGCTCATTTTCTAATTTGTTTTCTCATGTTTTTTGAGTCACTAGTTCACGTCTTTCTTTCTTTCTTTCTGTTGACATTACTCAATTATTTATTAAATACCTTCGTCTTACCATTGCAGTTGTACTGTTAATTGCTGCCTTCATATTAGGCTGAAGTCCTCAGTCAGCATCTCTTTATTTTAAACAACAGAAATCTTTCGTTACCAGCGCTCATGGGGTCCAGGTCCTTCATACAGTATATTGTATCGCGTTTGTTTTATACTGTAGTGTACTGTGAGTTCAGTTCCTAAGCCATGAGTCAATTTTTCTATGTTTGTCTTTTTTATTTGTTGAGTGACCAATAAATCGTAAAAGCAATTTCCAGCTTGGTATTCGTTTTTAAAAGTATTGGTATTTTGTGTAGAAATTTTTTTTTATGATGTTCTAAATTGTGACTGATGAATTATTTTGGAAACTAATTGATGATCTAAATTGATCGTTTGTTCTAACGAAGCCAGTCCACTTAGTTTGCCTTGCTATTTTATTCATTGTACAGGGCAGATATTTCTAAATAATAACGGATTATAAACGATGGCAATCAATTTGGGTGAAATGATCGCTACCTTTAGTGACATCGAACTAAAGATGTCATTTTTCAAAGTAAACCATGTATTATGAATACACCCTATATCAAGAGGCCGTTTGGGCAACCCTTTGAAGAACTGAAAATTGATCATATACTGCATCACCCCTTGATACACCTCTCGTCTGAGGAGATCCAACCAAAGCATGTGTGTGTAGCATGCTGCTAGGAACGGCTGGGAGTGTGATTGAATTTCTGCGGGAATTTGTAAACATTACATTCAAAATTGAACGACGGCTCGTCAACAACTGATTCAAGAATAAAATGCAGTATTTACATATTTTTTTCACTTGGTTTTTGTTCACACGTTGCTCACTGTAACTCGTGAAGAAGTAAGTTGCGTTATTTAACATTCAATGACTAGTGACGATGGAGCGTGACTGTCTCGTACAGGCATAGAAAGTCTTATTTAATGTCTGTATTTTGTGTGGTCGTGCCGCTCTGTGTGTCCTCTTGAGCGCCAATAAAACGCTTCCCTGCCAGCGCGCGGTCCCTCTTCTCAGGCTTGAATGACATCAAGAGCTCCTGGCATCTCTCTGAGCACCTCCAAACCTGGCTACCTATTTTTACTGTTTATTATTTTTAAGAAGCGCTACCGAAAACTCGTGGCTCTTTGGCTCATCTATTGATTTTTGAGGATGAGCTCGGTGTAAACTTTTATTTTCAGCACCGTCTTCTGATATATATTCATTCTGATATTGATGGGCATGTAGTGTTCATTTCCACTATAACAATGAAATAATAATGATAAACTCATGTGGTGAAAAATTAATTTTGGGTCAAATTGTGTAACGTCTTATATGCTTTAATGCGGGAGATGATTTTTGCGTTCTTTGTTATCGGTTTCGTAGATTCCTTGTATAATGTAGTAAACCAAATACGAAGACAAATCAATAGATAAGTCTGTTATTACAAACTAAAGTTTATGTTGAGTCATTTTTGGTCTCAGTAATACACTTGAATCTTCTGTGAACACGAAACACTACAGGACAATAGCCATTTCGTTTCATGCCACGTGTGTGTCTTAATTCTGGAGCTGCGCTGAGTTTGCACTTTTTATTTAATTTCAGAGAAGTGCACTATTTTCTAGAGAAGGCTAGTCGAATGACTTACGCACAAATGTCATGTAATCAAAAACGTCCAATGAACACTGGATACATTGAATACTGAGTGCTTAGAACAAATTTGATCGTATGATTTTTGTTAGTAATGAGTTCTTTGTAATAAAAATACGAATATGGATGCGTGTATTTCTCCAAGCTTTTGAATGGGTATCGGTCGAAAGTGTCAATTTTGAGTGCAGATTAGGTATCAGTTTTGAGGGCCCTCTAGGTACCGATTGAGTATCAATATTGCAATTTCCAATGTTATTGCTAATGTTTTTGCTGCACTTGTGGCTAATACTTGGGTACTAGCGATTGATTCTCCGTTTTTCCTTTTTATGAATATTGATGTGTAATTTTTTGTGGTTTCGTGTTCACTGCTGCATTTATTACCTTTCTAAGTGATTCAGGATAATTGAATCATATTCCGCTTTTAATAATTTCACTTCTCGATTATGTATCCCACAGTGCTCCCACAATGTGTTTTTTGTAGGGGAACAAGTCCTGAAATATACAGGTTTTTAGTTTGCGCGTCCTATTGATGTAAATAGTATGACATTTTATTAGGATATATTGGCGAATAATGTAATTTTCATTTCATTGACGCTCTCCATTCCCTTCACACCTGCTTCTGACTTTAAAAGCGATGTACAGAACTTGTTTTCCATGATTCCTCCTGTAACTTTCTTCTTTAGCAGTTCGTCCGCTAGCGTTGTCAACAATCTGTAATTGTTCGCATGCCTCGGGATCTGTTGTCGATGGGGCATTCTTGTGCCGCTCGAGAGTATTGCTTCTAGAAAATCCTCCGTCAAGATGGCGCGATTTCTTCGCATGCCGCTGGTCGTCCGCACGTCGCACCGGTGGCTCCAGTGGCCTCCTTTGCCTTCTGTGGTGTTGTGTTGGGTTTTCTGGCAGTGTTTCCCAGTATTGTCTTAGTGCGAGGATTTTCCTGTCCTTCAATTACAGTTGAATCATCTGTTGACTTCTTTTCGTGAACGAATTGTCTTGATCAACAGTAACTTCAAATTGAGTTCTCCTGTCAGAGTTTGGTTTGTGTCCGTAGAATTCCCCTGTATACAAACAACTTATTTGTTGTAATCATTGTCTGTTTCGGTCAGGGGAGAATTCTCTCAGTCCCTGGATTTGTTTCGGGTGAAATTCTCTCGTTTTAGGGTGCTGAAACATTTATTCTTGAGGAAGCATTTCCTTAACGTTGAGAATTTTTACAGGTTTTTGAACGTTTTTTATACTGACAATTTTTCATATTTATACAAAGAAAATATTGTTTGATAAACGTGCAAAAAGGAGTTACAATACTTTTTTGCTAATGCAACCCTCTCAATTATGGTAGGTTCACTTGCCATTGGCATCCTAGGTGTACTGACTTGGGTGTCTGGGTTTCATGTTAAAATATATATTTTTTTAATTTTCAGTCCCTCAATATGATCATTTTGAAGTAAATATCCCCGCCTTTCTTCGAAAATTGCATTGCATGAGTAAGCATTGATTTTATGAGCGGCTGCCCTTGGAAACCTTGAATTGTAATGATGGTCAACTTCGCTGCTGCAATTCGCAAACGGAGCAGATGTTTGTTTACCAGTCTTCTCTCGGACGTTCATTTTTCACCGCACATCTGATCTCAAGAACATCCGGGCGAGCACCGTCAGTGCTGTTCGAGGGCCGCTGTGCTGAATGACCTGCAAGTGTCATTTCCCAGCTTATTTAATATCCATGGCACTCGTTTATTATTTTCCTGCATCATCGTGGATAATTAATTCATTCATATGCTTCAACAAACTTCATTGTCATAACAGCGTTCTTTCTGTTTCTGATGGGCTTCATACATTGTTCTCGAATATGCAAGAAAAACATGAATTCTGTATTCATTTCTCTTTCTCTCGTGACTTGCATGGTTTTGCGACTACCCCTTTTGCTCTGTATCCTCTTGAGAAGTGCGCCCCCTTACGCAAACAGAGAACTGTGTCGTTTGTGTCTCTTTAGATAAAGTGTCGATGTTTTTGCTGCACTTGCGGCTAAACAAGAGACTGAGCCCTGACTGCCGCTGGGACGCTCGTGCGCTGTTTTTGCTGCCTTGGACCCTGAGACCGAAGGAACCGCACTCGAGATCGTTCATCAAAGACGCCTGGCTTTTTGGGTTTGACCGCGAAGAGCGTCTTGCGTGTCACTGGTCAGCAGTAAGTTCATTTCGCAGACCATACGGCGATCTTTGACGGCGTGTTTTTGAAGTAGCTTGTATTCCCAACAAAGTGGGCTTGGGAAAATAATTTTTCTTTTCTAGTTGCTTCAAATCCATGTGGATAGACTTAGGAACAAAAACATGTTTAGCATTTTTCTCGGTTTCGGAAGCTCATCAGAAAATTCTTTTGTAATGGAATGGGCTTGTAAAAATCCGTAAAGATTACCTCTATTTTCTTCTCTAATTTGCACTGAGACCAAGCGACTCATTGTTTCTTCATTATAGGTACATGTACGTATTGTACTAAAATGTAGAACTTTGATTACGCTGTAATTTCAAACGTTGATTAATATGTGATGAGCTCGATTTTTTATCCCCTCAGCTGCACCCAACTATTGTATCTATGGGAATTAACGCTCCCAGGGAATAATAGTGAATTCTCGAGCCTTTTTGAATGGGGGTCATTTTTTTTTGTTGAAACAGAATAGGCTTTTTTTGTTACAGGCTGTCTGTTTGGCGGTTTACTGCTGTTTTTTTTTCAACACCTATTATGTACGTCTTCAACTTTTATCTTGTTTCATAAAATTCTTCGATCTTGCTGTTTCTATGCGCAGTGTATGGGGACACTCCTCGTATATAGATTACATTTTAAATTCCGTACTAAATGGTGCCTTCCTTCCTCCTTCCTCTCTTAGGAACACATTTGTTGTGGTTAGGAATGTTTAAACAGACTTGTCAATTTAAATAAAAATTAATGAAAACTGACAAAGGTATTTAATGTAGAAAGTTGAATTCTCACACCTGGTCAAAGTTATTTTGTTTTATCCTTTCCGTGCGTATACTATTGTCTTTGTGTGGTCGTGATATGTGTGCGAATATCCTTTTCATTCATGTCGCTTGTTTAGTTGGAGGAAGTATTAATGCCAGGCTAGCTGTGAAGGAAAGAACGCTTCTGCAAAAACTAAACTTGATGAAGCAACTGTATATTTGAAACCATATTACCCGCTCCCCTCTTAAATGGGAATTTTACAATGCCTTTGGAAAATACTCGAGCATACCCTAAGTACAGTGCAGATTTTCAAGTAATTTCATGTCGTGCTTCAAAATTCAAGCTGTAAACAATTCGTGTTGTGTGAAAACGTTCCCTCAGTTGTCACGGGAACTTTTAAACTGAAAAACAGCCGAGTTTTATCGACTTGAGCGCATAAATTCCGGCTCTCGTGTCGCCGCATTGAAACGGATGACTCTAGTGGCTGTCCCCGCTTTCATTTATAGGATTCCCGTTGCCGCAAATTTTGGCCCTGGTCTCATCTGGTTAAGTGCTCGGCGCTTTTGTAAGGGCTTCAGTGTACCGAGCGCGGCGCTGGGCTCGGCTGCGGGACGATGTGTTATTGTTTCTTGATTCGAAATCCAGGCGCTTGGTGGCTGTGACTGACTTGAATTTTGAGAGTTACTGCTGTTGCGGTGGTAGGAATGTGCCCAACTTACGGCTAAGTCCTGTGCAAGGAATTGGAGTTGTAAGCGCTTCAATCATTCAGATGTTACTGTTAAGTCTTCCTTCAAGTGTAGTTGGCGATCGAGTGCGAATTCTCAAATGTAGTCTATTGTATATTATTGTTGTGCTCAGTGTGTTCTTTTCGATAAATTTTGAAATTTGAATAAATCACTATCCAGTGATAGTTATTATCGTATATTCATGCATTTTTCCGTGTTTTTTTGGGGGGTGGGGTGGGGGGGGGGGTGAGAATTTCTTTTGGTTGTTGACGTTAAATTGTCCGAAAATCTCTGCCACATTTGGACGTGCTGTGAAATTAACTAGCAAGATTGTCGCAAACTTTCTTCAATTCTTTATTAATTGGACGTTTCTCTTGTTCCAATTAAACTGAAGAGGCAAACGGTCGGGGTTGTAAGAGAAGCGGAATAGACGAGATCTGAGGAATCTACATGATTTTATTTTTTAATTTTTTAGTAAGGGGTGTGCAAATTTGCAGTTTGAATTTTGTCAACTTGAATGTACAATTTATTTTGAATGCGGTTGTGCAGTAAATGCCTTATGTCATCACTGCTCTACCGCTGATAAACATCAACTGAGCTATTCAGTAATTCAACTCGGAAAGTTATTGCTCACAATCCTGAGCTCACGCACGCACTCACTGGGCTAGTGAGCGGCTTCTGCGAAATTTTACGACTAGCGATTTGAATGGTAATCAATTACTTGAGGAATTTGTTAACACTGAGTATTTCTTCGGCAATATTTCAACTTCTCGATTTTGTGAGGCCCTCGCACTTGTATCATTACGAGTAATAAATATTTCTGTCTCGTGATGTACGGAAAGCTGTGGCGGAGTCGGCCGTAAATTCGTCGCTGGAGGAGTCGAAGGGGTGAAATGCCTCGACCACAACTGCCGTGTTGCACGTCAGCTGGATTCAGGTTAAGGCTTCTCAGCTTCTTGTATGAACGAAGTATTTTCATGTGTTGCCTCAGTAAGTTGTATCTCGCCTTAGCGCAACCTTCCGTTTTTTGGTCATTTCATTATACTCGTATAACATGGTATGTACATGTAAATTTAATTTGGGAATCAGAGATATAAATCACTGGGGTTTTGTCTTTAAGAAAGCATTGTCATTATAATTAAATTGGAATGGTTGGTGAGGAAGTCGCTCCAGATTATAAAGAAAATGTGCAGCGTAAATTCTCATTGGAATTGGCTTTCCTCTCAAAAGTTGATTCACATTTAGAAAGGGGACCAAGTTTAGTGTTAGTATTGCTTATCTTCCTTAACGTTGCGCGGAGTAAAATAGTTTATTGGAATGAAATTTTTTTCAAATATTACCGAAAAATTTGTACCGATGTTTCAAATGAGGTTCAAATATGTACAATTTATTGCGCAAGATTTGCTTGTGATTCACTTGAAATGTAGGAAACTTTATAGTTTCTTCGTGTTTGCTGATTTAATTGAATATTTGTTGTTGATAAGCTTCTTCGGGCAAGGGAAAGAATCAAACTCTGAAAATTTTCGCATATGAGCAAAGTTATCCGAGTAATTGAATTCAACCCGTTAATGTATTGTTTCTATTTATATGTAGGTATATTTTTAGAGGAGAAAGTGTTCTTCTATTTATATTAAATTAGTTTTTAAGGCTCAATAATCGAAATAACGTACTTCAAACCACAAAATTAAAAGTTATACTTACGAACAGTGAACGATTTAGCAGCTCTTTTAGCAAAAAAATCTTGGCTAAATATTCAAACATTTTGAGATGAAGGTTTCACACGAGAATTTCCCTAAAGGTCACTCAAATTGCAATGAGCAAACGTTTTACCCAATACGTGTTGCCAGCATCGGCATGTTTCACTTCGTGCTAAGCAAAACGCTCACAATATTGCTGCAACACAATTAACTGCAGCGATTGAATCATGTTGGCTACCCTTGTGCGCCGGACGCCCATTGTTGACCGATCACAGCGTTGCTGCAGGGGTGGAGGAGATGCAGACCATGCGACGGTCTGGGAGCGTGTGTCCTGCATGGTGGAATGAAGGAGGAGTGCGGCAAGCGAGGTGCCTCTCGTCCCTCGGGTCGCCGGCCCTCGGGGACATCAAAGCAAAGGCTGGCTCGTCCGCACAATAATGGACTGCTGCTTGAGGGCAACTGCGCGAGACAGCAAGAGGTCAACATCGACATGTGACAATAGCCCCGCGCATCGACGACCGACCATTTTCTGTGTCCCAGCTTGTTGCTTTCTGCCCTCCATATGTGAGGGAATGCGAGCGAGCAAAATTCCATAGAATGAACGTACAACCTTGTCTACTTGGTCCCAGTGCACGAGTTTTGAAAACGAAGTTAAAAGATTGTTCGCCTAACGAGGCTTGGTCCTTGCGAATACGACCGAGAGGTTCTTTATTTAAATTTATTCACCTATTTTATAAATACTTAGATTTAAGATAATATTTAAGCGTAATGGTTAGATTGTTTTGCTCTTTTTAAACAGTGTTTGCATTTTATGGCCAGGAATACTATTACGTATTACGTTCTCATTGTGATATGTAAGCATTATTTTATTGTTTAACGGCGAAACCAGCGCGATGGGTCTCGTAGATAAAATTACTAGCTGAAGTTCATATCCAAAAGAAAGCAGTGATTATTTTATTGCAGAAAGTACCTTATCTGGAATTTTCCTGCTTCATTTCGAGATGCATCATCATGTTTGTCGCATTGGAAGGGCACCTAATTTTGTGGAAGAGCCGATATACGCTGTGGTAGAGTATGTTAAGTTGGGGAAGCATGCATGGCGGAATTTCACTGAAGATGCTGCGTGCGAGAATCATGTGAGCTGTCTCAGAGGCCTTGATAGCTTTCTGTCGTATACCAACCAACGCGTAGTTTTCCGACCAAGACGTGTGATATGTTACGTCGATAGATATGCTAACCTCACCTATGTCTGAAATGTTCATAAATTTTGATCAAGATCTACCTCTTTCGTTATTAGATTTTACATTTTGGTACCAAATACTCCCCGCTATGACATGCTTGTGTTTATTTTGGCGGTAATATTCATGGACTACAGGAAGATTACTGTTATGAGGTATCTCTTGTATTGATAGTCGAGAATGGGTTTTACAAATGCCAACGATACCTTGTCTTATAATTTGAGATTTGTTGTAAAATTCTATACTTACTCCTCCGTTTGCATGTGAGGAATACGTACCTCTCCCTTTGATGATACTGGGTGAAGCTATCGCACTCCCGGCAAGATTTAAATGTTGGCGTTCAAACAAACCAGTTTAGGTGTTCCTATATCTAAGCACGCTGGCCATCTTATGGCACGTGTTCTGCTGTTTTGCGAGGTTTGTTTCTCAGGTTCGCTCTTGTGTGTTTTTGTAGCCCCTCGCGTGTTTCATGCTGGGTACAATTTTCATGTCGCTTCAGAGGCGGTGTCATGTAACATCGCAGCGTCGATGGCCGATGTAGGTGAGCCAACGGATGTTACTGGCGAGTCTTGCTTGCTTTGTGACAACTCTCATGCGTACCACAGATATCGGCTTGATGAAGTTTTGGCTAAACATATTGTGTTACTTTTTGTGGAATAGAGGAGAATTATTGTGTTTTCGTTAACGTTGGGAATTTCTATTTTTTGTGCGACTCGAAAAAATAAAATTGTGTAGTAAATTACGTGACAAAGTAAATCCACTACACTTTCCGCTCATTATCCTGAACAAAATATTCATAATTCATAAATCGATTCACTACAATGGCAGGTCGCTCTTCAGATACATTAAATTGATAAGACCAGCAAAAATGAGTTTCGTGTGTATAAAATTAAATGTATTAAATTTGTGTTAATACCATAATGATGCCTTGGAGTGAAAACTTCTCCCACCTTAACTGTGCACAGTCAGCACTAACGACAGCACTACACGCATTGTGTACATTAAGAGGTGCATTGCTGTCGTGAGTTCCCATGTACGCGTGCTCAACTTAGCATAAATTTTTAGGGCTTATTTTCTATAGAGCCGCAATCGATTCGGTCGTTACAAGGTTTTTACGGTAGACGAGCGGCGGAGTTCGGGTGCCGTGTCAATGGTGTCCTTTACAAAATATCGATGTGGCGCGGCCTGACGAGCAGCCGTCGCACCTATAATTTACACCGCGGCCCCCACTTCCCTGCGTTCCTTTCATTTGCCTCTGATCCCTAACTGCTCCACGTTCACATCAAATACTAAGTTTTTCAAATTATACCAGGGTAAAAACATCATCTGAACGTTGAAATTAAGGAATTAGTTGACGAATTCCCTTTGGCGTGTGATGAATTCCGATTCACTTTTATCGATTTTGAGTACAATCACTTGCAGTCTCTTCTGAAACTTCTTCAAAATCACAGTTTCTGGCACGGTCTGATTGCTTCAGTGACGAATTTAATCTAAATTTTTTAGACAATCAGTCATCGCACGTTGGTTGATGAAAGTTTTTTTTCACTTGTTTAGAGCAATTTAATCTGTTAGAGTGAGTGCAAATGATTCTGTCGAGTAGCTGGGATTTTTAGCTTTTTGCCCTCTACATTACCTTAGACTGCTTCGCATCTCAGGTCGCATCCTGCATCGATCGTGCGAGTCATCAGTTTATTTTTAACTTATATTAATTTGCTGGAAAACTATAATCTTGGCGGCTTTTCATGGTCAAGTCAATCCTTATCACATAGGCGTTGGACAAAGTGTCATTATTACGTGTTTTGTAGGATTCTGTTCTGTGCTCTGCGTTCAGGTTGACCTATCGTTTTTACTACTTCCCATTCAATCCTGACATTTCTCGCCTGAGCATCTCTAGTCATTTTTACCCTTCCCGCGTAATCGTGTAGAGCCAATACTCTTCTCACGAATTTTTCATGATTTCTTCGCTAACCTTTCAGTGTGGCCTTCAAGCGCCCGTCCATCCTTCCCCCCAGTGCCGGGCAGCTCCCGAGCCAGCGTCCCCTCACTCGAAGGGGATGGACTCTGAAGATGTCGTTTCGCTACTCTCCGTGACGCGCATGTGTGTCGCATTTCTTCCTCAGTGCTACAATAAAATAAATCCTGCCAATTGAGAATGCTGTCTCAAGAAAGTTCGAGTGTCGTGTTTTATACTGAGGCTGCCACCGTCTTTTGAATTGCATCTTCCGAGCCATAGCGACTTTCCGTTCAAAAACACCCCACTTTATCATTGACTTTAATTTCCGGTTTGAATATTTCGGCCTGCCGTTGCCATGCCTTCTGCTACGGCCTGAACTCCAACTCAAGGAAGAAAATGTGGACAACTGCTGAGAAGACGGTAGGTTGACTTGTGGCATGTACGATATTTCAGCAGCAGAAATGCCAATGGCTGAGTTCTGTATTGTGTACCGTCCTTCCGGAAATGCTGTGGTAGAGGTGCGAAATGTGAACTGCCCTTTAGAAAATCTAAGTTATGTGGCTGCATGCTAGCTCAAGTATTTAGAATACAATTTGTGAAGTTGTGGAACGGGAAGAATATTTGAAAGCTGATTCTGATTTGTGACCTACGTCGTGTGAACTGCAATTTGTAGTGTTTACATCTATTAAGTCTGTGAGCTGAATGCTACAGCGTGAGCACTTTACAAAAAAGTTGTGGTGATGTGTTGCGAGATGTATGAAAGTTTGAAGTTCAGCTGTCATGTGTGAACTATCGAGTGCTGCAGATGATACTTGCGCTCTCCTCAGCATGACATTTTGGTCAGCTAAGCAACGTATGCATGCATTCAGTTTCATTCCTTGATTGTCAGTGCTGTAAAATTTAAGCGTGGTTCGTTGCATGTGATCAGCTTGTGGTTAATGCTGATAATTTTGGTGAAAGTTTTCCCTGTCTGCTGTGATATGTTTAATTAGATAAACCAGTAATTACCATATTTAAAAATCAAATACAATCGTTAGAATGTATTATTTAAAAACTAATTTTTAACGTTTGTATCCATTACCAATTACAGTTTGAACTCTCATTCCATGTACAGTTTTTTCTGGTACTTTCATACACATAAATTTGAGGGCCCGATGACATCCTCTCAGGAGTCTAAATAATTTGTTAACGTTTTTGTTCGATATATTAATGTGGTTACAGCGGTCTTAATTGTTTTTGAAAGTGCATTTGGCCAATTGGTTCGGTGAACTTTGCTTGTTCGCGCAGAAATACTGTGCGCTGTTCGGCCTGTCTGAATAAAGAGACGACGTGCGGGCTAGTGGGGGGCCAATCGCCGCATAATTAGCATGAGGCTCATTGCACTCATTCTCTCCCTATGGTAATGTCATTAAAAATTGCGATGCTGTTTACTTTAGCCCATGTAGTTATTATCTCGGACGCCAGCATCTCTGCCTGCCTTTTCGTTTGGGAGACCAGTGGCATCGTCGATCTAAGGTTTCTTAATTAATTCCGAGAAAAATGACGGTGGCATTCACCTGAAGCTCTTCATTCATTATTACCGTTGAGGAGGTGGCGCGCGTGTTATGCGAGGGAAGCGCTTGCATACAGCGGAGCAGATCTATTGCACACGATAACTATCGCTCTCTCTGCGCCCTCTCTGTGTGCAGCAGTTGTGTAGGCAGCCTCTGCTCCTCCCGAATATACGCTCGCTAAATTGATGACCCCAGTCTGCGGGTTGTGTACACCGGACTGCTAGATGAATATGCCCCTATTAGCATTGTTTATTGGCTTCTCAAGATTAGCATAGCTCTGTGCCAACCGTTCTTAGCTCGGACGTCCCTGCTCAACAACAGCCTCCCACTTTCTTTTCTCGCTTAACTAAGAATTTTCGGTTTGCTGGTTGATTTTGCTGGGGAGAAATCACCTCTTAAAAGTTTAGGAATGTGCGGATCCAGGCAAGTTCGATGCATTCGTGGTTTCACAATTTTTTTTTCTGTGAGCGTGGACACCTACAAACTCACTTTTTACTTTCAGGATGAAAAGCGTGAAGCTTCGTTGCCTGTGAACTATGCACCAAACTCTTGTGCGCTAGAGCTTTGAAATCGCTCTGAAAGTGGTCGAAGTCAAGCGCCCTTCCGTGCATTCTACGGACGCTGTCTCAGACATCTATTGCTGCTACAACGCGCATGTATTATAATGGCGAGAGTAGCTTCTGCGCGGACCATGATGAAAATGCCCTGTCATCTTGAGCTGCTGTTCATTGTTGTCATAGGGAATATTTTTGCATATCTCTGACTAGGTGCGTCTCATTGCTAGTGTCACTCGGCATCTCCGGCAATAAATAAGCAGCGCGCCAATTGTGACTCCTGCACTTTCTTTCCATGAAATAAACTCGTGATAATCATGCGGCTGAGGCTTGGCTCACAAAAGAAGGTGCTTGGGATGCGCATTAATTGTACTTTTTTCTTATATTTATGTACAGGTTGTTTTCCTTCGATATACTTGATAGTTGCGCACCTTCGCCTCATTTCTCTTTGATATGCTAATTGTGGACCGCCGCCGTTACATAGACCAGCGCTCTCTCGGAGCTGTGATGAGAGTTTGTGTTCGGTGGTCCAGTCGAGTTTAGATTCTAGTTCAGTTCCTGCAGACCTAATGGCTTATGTGGGTCGGTACGCCGACCCATTTATGAACTAGTGCGAATTTGACCGTCTCTTTACCTCGACCTCGGGTGATTCATTCGTGAGCTTTGAAGGTAGGTGAAGCGCTTGTGTTGTGATTCTAGAGAAATTAATTCCTTGTACTCCCTGGAGTAGAGATAGAGAGTACGCACCGTATTAGTTGTCACTCTCCTACTACCTGGCACCTTCCCTCGTCTCATACCTGCATTGAAATACATCGAGTCGATTATCTCTTGTATGCTCTCAGTGTAACAGAACCCGAGATTATTTACTCCTTTCTTTCGCTATTGAGGCGAAGACGGTATTTTCATTCATTTCTATTTTGGTCCCTCTCAAAGTGTAAATATTTCAAACTGCAGTTGGCGCATGGCATTAAGCATATACAGTACGTTACAGAGTTAATGTATTTTTTGAAGGTGGCATTGAGAATGTATACACTCGAACTCCATCATCTGTTTCTTTTCTATTGACATTCTAAAGCTTTCATTTTAGTTAACCAACTTCACCCACGTACATTGCGGATTATTAAAATTTGAACATTTTGTCCAATTTGTCAAGAGTTTGTCCAATTTTGAATTTCATTTGATTTCCTTCAAAACTTTCGTTGACTGTATTTGATTCCTTCATTCTTTAGCTAGTTTGCCGATTCCTATAATAATAGATTTTTCTTTTTTGGCTGTCTTGATTTATTTCCTCATGGCTTATTGTTCTTCTTATTTCTGACATTGACCAATTTCTCTCATTTTTCGAATTTTTTCATTTGTGGTAAATTTTACTATAGTTCGTGTTTTCCCTGCACACAGAATGGATTTTGAGGCGTGAAAGTGCCTCAAAGTGAAAATATACCTTTAAGTTCGCACCAGTCGTGCTATACTTTTTTTAACACTGGTCTACTTCTCCTCATGACAGACCTGTGATCAAATGAGTGCTTACTCATGACAAACTTCTGCTTTAATGAATGCTCACTCACTCCCTAATGGGGAAATCGATTCTTTTCTCTGTTCAATGCTCTTTAATATCAGATTTGCACGTGCAACTTGCGGTGCTGAGCCTTGCGGACTTTTCACTTCGCTGACATAATTTATTTCTCTTTCATACAACCGGCAGTGCGCAAAGGTTCATTGGCGTACAGTAATGATGTGGTAAAAAACTGCATAACGGAAAAGGTGGATTCAAGCATAAACCTCCATAATCCAACATCGCACCATCGAGATACGTAATTCCTCCTAATTTCTGGCTACTCCACTCAGCTTATTCTTCGATATAACCTCATTCCAGAAATGAAAATTTAACGCACGTTTTGTGTTGTGCGCGGAGCCTTGCCGTTTTTCAAAATGTGCTCCTGTGCACGTCCGCTCGATGGCTGCGTGCTGCTTGAGCTGTGTAAGCTGCAGTTTTTGCAGCTTTTGTTATGATTTTATTATGACTTTCTTATTGCCCTCGGCTGCATCAATCACCTTTTTAGATGAGGCTTCTGTTGCTCCGCTCGATATTTGACTGGAAGCTACGCTCTGTTGCAGTTTTTTTTCGTTGCTTCCGTACCGAATGTTTTGGATAGGAGCGCGACTCTGTGCACCTGCATTTCGTTATTCGAAAACGGGACATATATTTCTTTTGACATCTGTTCTCAACTGCCAGTGTTAATTCTTTTTTTTAAGCTGGAGGACAGAGCTCGAAAAAAATATCAACGGAAAACTGTTGTTTTGTTTCGGTGAAGATGCTTCGAAAGGTAAGGTTTGGAGACGGAAATTCCCGACTAAGATTATATTGTTGGATTTTTTTCGGCTACGCTTAACCGTTATTTTACGTTTCAGCACAAAGTATTGAAACTGGAAATGTTCTTTATTACATATGCAAATCCACGAGGTTGCTTATTCGAACGATGAGTCGCTGACCATATTTATGACATGAATAGGGTATCATCCATGTTTGTTAAGCTTTCAATCATCTTTGTTTAATTATTCACGAATTGTTTTTAAATTCGCTAAAAAAAACTCGGCAGTTTGGAAACTTTACACATTTTGTCCACCATTTTTTCTCCTAAATTTTCAGTTTTTAGGGACGTAGAAGAAGTTAGTTCTAGTGTTGAGAAGCATTTCCACTTCTCCCTTCCCAGTTGAAGAGGCGCTAAGCTGTACGCTGTCCTTCAATATCCAATCGTCGAGATGTTGGTAATACCGTCGCCACTCATTCCCATCCAGGTTTTCTACCCTGATTATAGACACTCATAGAAGCAGAGGGGTTGGTTGCGCACGCTCTCCTGGGCTGGAAATGTTTAAGAACTCAGCACCGGAGGAGAGCTGAGTGCAGAATATAAGTATACTTACATCTGGGTGTTGTCAAAACTTTAACGTTGTAATTCACACGTGAAGACAATACAAGAGATGGTGGGGGTTGTTAGGCGCGTGACGCTCGGTACCGGTGAGACGCGCCGCTAAAATGCTGCACAAGAACCTCGGCTTAAATGTTGCGTAATCCTGAAAGCTGGATCACGAACAGATAATCTTACTTAGCTCCTGCCTGCCTGGTGCTCGTCTTGTGAGCAGAGCAGGGACGGTCAGGCCCCATTGCGACACTGCTGGGAGGCTGTTCGATTGGAGCCATGTTTTCTGGGAGTTGTGATTCCGGCGCCCCGTGCCTCATGCATTCGAGGGACACTGCATGGGAACTGCCACGCGTTCTGCGACCTAAACCTAGTGTGGCTTCTAAACTGCGAAACCCCTCTCGCTTCTAAGATGCTACTTTAATGTGGTGACTGTCCTAACGCTATGCTAGGGACTGTCAGTGCTGGTGACTGTCCTAACGCTATGCTAGGGACTGTCAGTGCTGGTGACTGTCCTAACGCTATGCTAGGGACTGTCAGTGCTGGTGACTGTCCGAACGCTATGCTAGGGACCGTCAGTGCTGGTGACTGTTCTAACGCTATGCTAGGGACTGTCAGTGCTGGTGACTGTTCTAACGTTATGCTAGGGACTGTCAGTGCTGGTGACTGTTCAAACGCTATGCTAGGGACTCTCAGCGCTGGTGACTGCCCTAACACTACGCTGGTGATTGTTCTTACGCTGTGCTAGGGACTGTCAGCGCTGGTGACTGTCCCAACGCTATGCAGGTGACTGCCCTAACGCTACGCTAGGCACTGTCAGACTGTGTACAATAGCAAGTAACTGTCCTCCCGTTGCCACATTTGGTCCTCTTCGGAGTGTTGTGCACCATTACAAGTCGCCGTCGCAGTTCGTCGTACGTAGTGAGTTCAGTCAACGATATCTTTAGGTAAAACTCGAGTCCGATGCCACGCTTGTAGCATCTACGTATCTCCAGTTTTCTTTGCTGCATGCATTGTAAAGCTTCATAACTATTGGACGCGATGGTAAAGCCCTTAATATATTCGGTATAAACTTGAGTTCTCCCTTGACCTGCGCATCTGGTGTGCATTCCAAAATGCTGCTCATGTGCAGCTTTCCAATATAGGAATGACTATTCAGTCGTGCAGGCTAATAATGCCAACATGTGATTTACTCTTCATTTTATTCTTGTAATATTTTGTACGTGGCATTGCCCACACTTGAATTATATCACACATGCTTTATTTAATATTGGGAAATAGAAATATTAGTGACATCAATAATTTGGCTACAGTGTTGAGCATCTAAGTGCAGTGCTGTACACAACTCCTGAGTCTCCTGCACAGCTCATTTCGCCTGTTTACAGAGTGGTCATGTTTACCTCTTGCTCGTTCGGTTTTCGGTGCTGCTGTTAGGTACACATCTGTGCGTACGTAACTTGTGCAGTCCTCTGTACAACTGGTGCAGCCCAAACCTGAAACTTGTGTCTTCGTCACTACCTTCGCTTACAGTCACAGTCCGTACAGTTACCGATAAAATAGTGGCCTCCTCGTTATGGCTGACCCGATGCAGTCTCCAAGACAACTTCACGCATGCAGTCCACAAATACAAAGCTATTTACCCGGCTGTTGTCGAGCAAAGCTCAAGAGCGTCGGGGATTCGTGTTGCCATGACAACAAGCCACTCCACTTTTGCGCTGTAGTTATGCTACCGACCAGTGCGGTCATTTATTTACAAATATTGTAGCTTACCCGTACTGTCAAAATAGCCGGGGTCGTTTTTGGTTATGAGAGTAGAATTGTAATGCATTCGTGATGCGGCTCTCAAATTAATCGTTCGTATGGGCGTCATTTCTACAAGTTCTGTTTTTGTGATAGCTTTTGAGTGATATTCAATCATAGCAAATTGCAATTGAAAAAGCAGAAAATTGCAGTCATTGTGGCTGTCCAGCTATTTTTCAGTTAACAGGGCGAGTAGAAATTAGCAGACGGACCAACCAAACAAACAGCAAACTATGTGTTGTTATATAGGTGGGTTGTGGGTTTCTCTGAAATTCGGTAAACATGTTGTTAGCTGTCGATGTGAATTTATATTTTTATTAGAGTAGTGATGCTTATAACGATATGTGTTCGGTGTTACTATATTGTAATGAATTTTTCCGAACCGGCCTTTCACGTGTTTTTAGCGGAGAATTCCCGTTGTTTAGAACTTTCATGCGTCGTTATCTATGACTCAGCATTATATTCATAGTAACCACAAGAAAGCAAGGTTCATAACTCCATTAATTCCCGCATTCTCCATTCTTGCAGTTGGCATTGTGTATTGTTCATTAGAATACGAGCATGTGTTTGTAAGCCCAATTATCGGGGAAGGAAGTGGCGTCCTCGAAGCTTGCGACATGAGCGGCAACTTTTGAAAGCGCGCGTGTTGTGGAGTGGTGAGAGGGAGGACTGGTGTTTACAGGAAGTCTGGACCCCTCACAATGGTCATTAGGTTAACAACAGAAGACCATGAATAGCAACCAAGAGCTCTGGACATCCGTCCTTTCTGCGCTGTTCATTGTTACTCAGGCCTGGCCGCTAATATGGCCGGCGTAGCCGTGCTGAGATGCAGGGTCTGCGGTGCCCGCGTCTCCCGTGACACTATTCAGTGTGTCCAGTTCCCAGTTGCGTGTTACACTTTGTGGTTCCCGTGAAATGATTTCGTCCTCAGATGCTTCTCTTATTCATGCGATCGTCTGGTTTTCTTTAATATCCTAGTTTATACTGTAGAAATCAGATCATGGATGTTTTATTCAAGTCAAGAAACTCAGAGGTGCCCTACTTGAAATTTTGTTTCATGTTTTGCTCCTCCTCTTTTCCGAAGTTGGCTTTGAACCAAGTGCCTCTGGCAGAAAACATCGGATGGAGGGAGGGGGAGCGATTGATGACTCCTTCATATATTCCTGCTAAAGTTCTGGAAGTGTTCAGATTGCCTTCAAAAGTTTCTCAACACTCTATAAAATATTATCTGAGCAACTTACTGGTTTCGATGCAATATGAGTGTTTTTAATCTCACAAAAAAACTAATATTACGCAATGCCCACTTGCTACAGTTACTGTTGAGCGCTCTCATTTTCCTGAACTAGTGAAAACTTGCGGTATTTTCTCTATTTTTACTCACCAGTGGTAACAATTTCCCAAAGGAACACAGAGCAGCAAAACGAAACTGAATACTCAGCAAAACGCGTGACAACTTGTGCCTAAAAAACTTCTATTCTCTTCCGTGTAGGAAATCCGTAACTTTCACGCGGTTTCTCATTATTTCAGTGGACAATAAAACCATTCTGTTGCCATTTTCTTCTCACTGTTGATCGTTACGTTCAGAAAGCTGTTAAACTTTGGAGCGGAGCCTAACTGCAGAGGTTGCTGCAAAGATACGGCGCTCACTAATACGATTGGCGCTTTTTCTCTTGGAGGTCGGAGAGCCTAGCGTCGCATTTACGGCGTACGTTGCAATGTTGCCGACTAATGGCTAAACTTGGGTCAATTGACGGCCGCCACTGTGCTCCCTCCTACGACCAAACTGTTACAGCTCCCAGTTCGTATCCCAGAGTAAATTTACTCCGGCTCCTAAATTTTGGGGTCACCAGTTGAAAAAAAAAGAAATTTCTGAGTACTTTGTTTACTTCTCTTGTCACATCACTGGATTTAATCTCATGAAATAGTAGGTCCATCGCTCTTTGAATGAGTTTACCTAGCTCATATTGAGGTTAATTCAAATTAGCGTGGCTACGTGAGCGTTGGTTGGGTGTTAACTACTATCGTTGGAATTGTACGCGTGCTTTCTATCAGTTATATCAGAGTGAGTGTTTTACTGTAACAGGCGACAAACTTGCCCCAATTGTCGTGAAACATGTGTGCTGCGCGAGCGACAGCATTAAGTCGAAACTTTTCTAGTGCCTGCCATGCTATAGTCCCTGTTCATGTGATCGTAGGTCATTCATGCTCTGTAACCTGTTAATAACATTTTTGGGCAATTCTGCCGTAGTTGCCTACGTTTACCTGTATTTTAAGTGTGCGCACGATGCTTGCAAAGCGGTCAACTCATTCTCCCGTCCCAGATAACTCAGAGGCAGGAACTAGCAAACAATTGCCTCAACGTAAATTAGAGAACATCGCTCAGACGGCTGTCGGCCCCTCATCTGAGGCCCCCATTTGTCATGCATTCGACCTTTCCTTTTCTTGCTTCTTTAAATTTCACATTTTGAGCTATAAATTTATTTCCTGAAATCCTGTCACGGATGTGAAGTTGCTCCCATGAGGGCCGAGCGGATAGGCAGTTCTTCTGTATGGCTGCACTGCTTTGGTCTAGGGGAGAATTTCCTACGTTGTGTTGCGTAATTTGCTATTACCTCACTTGAACCTGCTAGAGTCCGGCCACCCACGTTCAGGTACCATACGCCGCCTAAATTTATAGATAGATGGAGGAACTTTCTGTGTCAATGACAATTTTTGCGAGAGCCCTCTTCTATGCATTGCGCATTGACGTAGTTAGACGATGCAGAGACTACATTCTACAATGATGCACCGGTGCAAATGACCTGTTGAGTGCGTCCACTCGGCGGGATGCTGTGTTGAAATTTTATCTAAATTTTTGTTATAGCTCACTTATAGGGGAGAATGAAAGAAAAACCAACGTAGCTAAGAATTTCATGATAAAAACAAACGTTTCGGATCATAAAAAATCCGTCCTCAGTTTTCTGAATAACAATAAGTCAAATTGTTAAAAACTATTTCTGAACTCTAATTTTTCTACATAAACCAACAGATAAAACATTGACATTAAAAAGGAAATGATAAAACAAAAACTATAGAAAANTCCTTTTCTTGCTTCTTTAAATTTCACATTTTGAGCTAGAAATTTATTTCCTGAAATCCTGTCACGGATGTGAAGTTGCTCCCATGAGGGCCGAGCGGATAGGCAGTTCTTCTGTATGGCTGCACTGCTTTGGTCTAGGGGAGAATTTCCTATGTTGTGTTGCGTAATTTGCTATTACCTCACTTGAACCTGCTAGAGTCCGGCCACCCACGTTCAGGTACCATTCGCCGCCTAAATTTATAGATAGATGGAGGAACTTTCTGTGTCAATGACAATTTTTGCGAGCCCTCTTCTATGCATTGCGCATTGACGTAGTTAGACGATGCAGAGACTACATTCCACAATGATGCAACAGTGCAAATGACCTGTGGATTGCGTCCACTCGGCGGGATGCTGTGTTGAAATTTTATCTATATTTTTGTCATAGCTCACTTATAGGGGAGAATGAAAGAAAAACCAACGTAGCTCAGAATATCATGATAAAAACAAACGTTTCAGATCATAAAAAATCCGTCCTCAGTTTTCTGAAAAACAATAAGTCAAATTGTTAAAAACTATTTCTGAACTCTTATTTGTCTACATAAACCAACAGATAAAACATTGACATTAAAAAGGAAATGATAAAACAAAAACTATAGAAAATTTTAACAAACAATAGAAAGTTTGACCGCCGTGTCACATTCAATATAGACGGGCGGTTTTTTAAAATGTACTACGATTCTAAGATGCGGAGATCAAATAAATTTGGGGTTGGATCCAAAATTTAAAAATTCGTGTTTTTAAAGAAATGGTCGTTATTCAAACAATGTTCTCTTATAGACGAGTGAGATGGCTTAGTCAGATTATTGCCCGTACGAAAGGAGACTCCCCTGTCTTGTGCACACCTCACAAATAATTGGAGTCCAGTGTTACCAATGTGAACATTTTGGATTCAACCCCACATTTATTTGATCTCCGCATTTTAGAATCGTTGTACATTTTAAAAAACCGCTCGTCAATAAATGAATATGACACGGCGGTCAAACTTTCTATTGTTTGTTAAAATTTTCTATAGTTTTTGTTTTGTTACTGTGCTTTTAATGTCATTGTTTTATCTGTGGGTTCATTCAGAAAAATTAAAATTCAAAAATTGTTTTTAACACTTTGACTTGTTGTTTTTCAGAACACTGAGGATGAATTTTTTATGATCCGAAACGTTTATTTTTATCATTACATTCTTAGCTACGTTGGTTTTCCTTTTCATCCTAAGAGTGCGATTTCCTAGAAATCGTACTATCTCATCTACGTCACTAGTAGGGTACACGTATTTAGCACCTCACCTTGATGAAATTACAGAATAAGTTATTTCACTTTGAATTGTTGTTAGCCCAGCTTTGCTGATTTTCTCGATTACTGAGTGGGTAAAAATGTCAGGTGGCCGCCAAAGAGATTTTTTTGCGGAAAATGGATTGTGTAAATTCCCTCGTCGTCATTTTTTCACGTAGTCGTCAACATTAGGGAACGGATGTGGGATGCTAGTATAAGCTATGGTTGAAGTGAAAGCAAAACCTTGTGAGAAGTTATGGGTATCTTTAATTAAAACTTACAGAAAAAGTAAAATAGCGGTGAGAAATAGACGGGCTTGAGTCGAGCACTGCATTGGACAGCGTCATTTGACACAGCTTCTTAATTACAGTTTCTAAATGTATCTCTCAGATTTTCTTCTTCATGTTATTGATGGGTAACATTACCCTAAAGTGTCGACGGTAAACTCATAAATATAATTTGCTAAGTACATTTTCACGAATACCATCATGCACAGTCCCCTAGTGGCGTCTCGGCAGGCAATTGGAGGCGCTACCGAGATTTTGCTCAGGGATTGCGCTGCGATGCAGGTGAGGATGTCGCGCCGCCACTCAGCTGATGAGCCGCCGCTGCGTCCGCCCGCTGCTGCCTGCCGGATTGCCTTTTTCTCGCCAATATTTCCCCTGGCTCTTTTTTCACAGAAAATTTGAATACAAGGACCATTCAGGTTACTATGAAAATACGGAATAGTCCTTATTGTTAGATGTTATTTGAAAATCACTTCAAAATTTTGTCCTAATGGTATTTTAGGTTTAATTTAGTTACTGTGTTTCGTTGTTAGTGCTCGACTTCCTGTGCTTGCGCGGCTCGTATTCAACGGTTGTAGCCTTCTGAT
>JACJUY010000059.1:305321-345162 GCA_014220935.1 Platorchestia sp. MABIK
CACTCAGCTTCAGTGCAATCTGTAGAGTTCGTAGACTCAGATTTCTGTAAGATTCGCCTGATAGAAAGTCTCACTTCGATATTGCTCCCGTATTAGTAAGTTCTAGGAGCTGCTCTGCACCAGGGAGTTTGATTTTTCATTCATTCTTGCATCTAGCTTAGAGGCCAACCGCTAAAATCAGAAGCATATTTAACCGTGTGATGTCGCAAGGGTCATGCTCATTTTCGGTGCTGGAGATTGTGGAGCAGAGCTAAACATTCGTGAGATAGGTGAGAGCTACTAGTCGAGCACCATGTGGTTCAAGTATCTGATACCGTTTTATTTTGTATTGGCTTTCTACCGATTGTTTCTTGATTTTGCAAGTTACAACGCCTTAAAAGGTTGATCGGCCACGGAACCGATTTTTTATTGGCTCCACTGCAACGCTTTTCGGAATTTTGAAAGCCAAGTTCATGATTTGAGGTCGCTTAACGGGCTAAAATGGTCATGTGCGTATTTCCTATCTCGTAATAATTAATCAATGTTGCCTCGAGGCAACATTGATTAAATGGGCTTTGGACAAGAGCTTTGAGTAGGGAATTTAGGCTCTTCTACCACTATCGAGTGTGGTCATCGCGATCTTAGTAGCTTTGATGTGCTAACGTACATTTTTGGTGTGCTCAACACATAACCATCTAGACGTGTATTAAGCAGTTTCGAGTTTTAGCCTAGCATATTTCATACTGCCTTCTTGGTGTCAAATTTCAGTGTTTTGTTGTAATATTGTGATAAAATTATAGAGTCCTGTTTTTTTGCATAGCACAGTGTACGTTTACATTCCATGTAAAATTTTGCGTCCTAATTAAACATTGAGCCAAATATTTGTAAATTTTTAATATCTATAGCTATTATTTCATTCGTGGCGTAGCAAGGATGTTTTAATGAAATCAAGTCTTATAACCATTTAAGACCGAGTACCTGTGCCGCAATTTGGCCGTGAATGCCAGGGATCTGTGGAGGGTTTTCGTTCTATAACCACAGTTAGGGTACCCTGCTAGCTTGCGTCGTGCTCCACCTCAGCCGACTCAATGGGCCTTCGAATTACATCCTAAATCCTCTTAATACGCAGTCTAATTACCAAGCAAGGAAACAGTTGCGTATCACCAGGACTCTATAACTTGGTGGTGCACTTGGCTCACTTCAGAGTTACTGAAATCGTCAAAGTTGGTCCCGCATTTCTGACAAGCTCATGTGCACGGCTTTGTTCTTGAGTTCCTCGGGCTTCTCGGCTTCAGGAACGCGCTCAGCGCGCTCTCGTGAATAGATTACGCTCTATCGTTTCCTGGCTACTATGGTGCAAAGGAGGAAAATGTTGAGCGCTGCTGGTTGCCCAGAAAACTTAGATTCATTGACAATAAACTGATCCACACTCTCTAAAAAATGCGATCCACACTCTCTAAAAAGTGCGATCCACACTCTTTAAAAAATGCGGTCCTATTGCTTACGAAATGCTGGTCTTGGCAGCTTTATTCCATATATCGCCGTGCAAATAAAAAGTACGAGATATTTTTACTGCTTATTAATTGGTGATTATAAAGACATCGAGGTTTGCCGACTGGTTTCACGGGAAAAACGTGCAGCAAATAAACAAGAAAAATAAATCATTAATTCGAGTGCGATTTGTATAGTGAAGAGAAAAAATAAATGATAACTCCATGAGCTTCACTGGAGCTTTTATGTTTATTTTTAGACACTTTAGCTAGCATCTTCTGATCGATGTGTACCAATTTTCTTACAGTCCAGCATTTCCTTCTGTCTGTTTCGTTTACCATCGCCTCAACTGTTCTTTTCCAGCCTATGGTCGCTTCACATCTTTTGCTTTTAATTCAGTCCGTGCGAGCTCTCTTTTTTGTGGAAGGCGGTGCCTGGACTTGCATTCGTCTTACATATTTATTTGGCGTGCGACTTTTATCCTGATTGCGGTCAAGTCGTTTAATCTGAACAACGGTCCCGAAGTTCTTGTGCTCCCCTCGTCTGATGAGGGCCGTTTTTGCGGCCAACGAGCTGAGCAATGCTTGCCCGCGGTGCAGGCTACGCGAGCAGTACCTTGCCTTCCTTTGCATCTTCATGGAGCCATTTCTAGGCTGGGGGCATTAATGTCCACAGTAGGGAAATTCATTAGCTTTTCTTTAATGAATGACACAAATCATGATGACGAGCCTCAACAGCAATAGGCTCATGTTTACTTGTATTTATTATGAACGCTTCTTTTAAATCAAGTGAGAAGTTTCAAAGTTATGTACTTTTTTCAAGTTCATCGTTGCTGAAATTTGATTGCTGATAAATCCACGTTCATTTAGTGAAGTAAGCGGGCGAGAAGTAAACTCTGATGCTTATATTGCAGGCGGAAGTCTTTTCTCAGAAAATTTGTTTTGCACTCAATTTCACGAACAAAAATATCTAAAGCTTCGAAATTTTTCTTTCATCTCAAGCGAAGTTGAAAGGATGTTTTTCCGTGGCAAGTTTACGGAAGGTTTTACTCACTTAATTGAATTGCGGCGCTGAGCGAGCTGGGGCGGACTGAGAATCCGCTTGAAAATAGCGAACACAACTGAAATCTCAGATGTTTTATACACTTGATATTTTAGCTCACTGATTTCTCATCGTCTGCCGTAATGCTGCCTTATTTTGGAATGCGTTTTGTCCTGCGTGTGCAGAATTTTTTGGCGTACTTTTCTGTTTGAAAAATGGTTGTCGATTCCGATTCGTTAGTGTCATTTTGCACCAGAGGCAAATGAAAGCAGTGTAGAAACACATTATATTTTCCTTTACATCAGAAATTTTCGTCTAATGTTATATTTCATTTTCTAAGTTTCCCAAAGCTGATATGATTTCTGTGCCTAACATAGTTCATGTCACAGGCCACTTGAACCAAACAGTTTGAGGCAATAGAATTTCGTGCCGTTCTTACTGGAAACTCGATCACTGCGATGTCCCCTAGTAATTTCATCAAGGGTGTCCGAACAACGGAGAGCTCATAAACAAGCGCTAATGTGTGTCTCACCGATAGCCTCCGGCCCGAATTAGTTTCCAGGCTTCCAGGGCCGATCTTGCTCCTGTAACGGCCTTCCCGCTGTGATCTGCCCTCGTGCTTGCTTCTTCTTCTTTTATTTCGGTATCCTCTTAGCTTGAACCTGTGCAGAAACTAAGAATTACGTGCTCTTCAAGCACTTACTGATTACCTGTAGAGAATATTTGATTCTAGGCAAGATTAGGATTTGTTTTTGACCATTGAATAGATCAAGGAATGGTTTAGGAATCCCTGCTTCACAGCCGTAATTATTTTACTAAATTGAGCGAACACTTCAACTTGCTTGAAAATGCTCAAAGTTGTCCATAATTACTTCTTAATTATGGTATTTTTGAAAATTAAACCTGTGGATTATGAGTTAGATTGTCTGGTGCAAATTAGTTTCTGCTACTGATGAGCTATTTAATGATGCCATCACAAATGATCGACCTTGTCCGAGATATTCGGACGTAGAGCTAACCGATTCGTTCATACTTGGTCATTTGGCTTGTGTAGCTTTAAAAAGCGGGTGTGATCTGTTCTCATTTGAATGCTCTGTAAAGTAGTGATAGGATTCCAAGCTAGGTGAGTTGCATCCAAATTATCCACTAATTTTGTAGCTATCGCTCCTACAGTCGAATTTGCCGACTGGCGATGGTGCGATATCATTGCTGACGCTAAAAGTTGCATGCAAAACAACGCTGCCATTCATCATCATTCATCACAGATCATCCGAGCAAAGATAGTACAAAATGTACAGTTGTTCTACTTCTGGAGTGTTAAGATGGTCGTATCGCGTTATTGGGCAATTCAGCCGCATTACGTAGCGCGTTACGGTTATGAGATATTGCTCTGCAGAAAACAAAACTATTGTACATTAGCGGTAAGGACCAAATGGCTGATGAAGAGGCTGTCAATAAAGGCTCAGAAGTGAGCCTATGAAAGCCTTGCCAAATGGGACTCGAGATCGATGGCCTACGCAGCTTCCGACAGCCTCGCTGATTGTTCGACCTCGCTTGCGCCCAATGCGCTCCGTGCGACTGCCGAGGTCTCTTGGCGTGCCTTTCGGAGTCTCGCGTTAACGAGAGCGCACCTGGGTAGAGGCGGCAGCGGTGGCTCGTTTTTAGGGCTCGGTTATGAAAATGACCTACGTTCTAGCATGGAGCGTAGCCAGCATGGTTAGGAAATAGTTGAGAATTTTTGCTTACTTTATGGTTTCTTTCAGTTTGAGTCTGCTATGCGCGAACGTTTGTATTACGTACGCGTGGTTTTTAAATTCTAGGCGAGCTACTTTTTTATCCCAGAGTTCCTTGTTAGTTTATTTCTGTTCCATTGTCTCACGGTTTATATGATTAGTAGGCTTGATCGTGGAATATCATAGTGACACTGTTACGAGTATTAAAACTGATGATAAATGTCAGGAATTTCTAATTAGAGTGTGTCCTAGTTTCAGCTACTTACGTTTATTACTTTTATCACATGGAATCTAGGTAATTTCCATATTTTGCAGAACGTACTCAGTCACCCCTAGATTTTGCATGCTTTAGGTATAGTATGTTTTGGCGCTTTTGTTACTCCCTGTCGAACTACTGGATAAAGAATTGGAACTGATTATTTTTGTTGCTACCTAAAAAATGTTTTAGCTCTAGATCTTTTGATTGAACCTGAATACTCTTGCGACAATCGGACAACCAATCGTCTTCATTTAAAGCGAAGAAACGTGTCGACGGAGGTTATCTTCCAGAGAATCTGGTGCGTGCTGGTTGTATAGGCTATCGCTGTGGCGACGGGCGCTTTTTAGTTGTCCTCGTTTAAATGCACCGCGAGATGTTGAGTGGCGTGTCGGGCAGCAACGGAGGTGCCGTAGCCTTACGATGTTGTGGGAGGTGTTCAGAAGTAGGTACTGGCTAGTACACCACGCGATGAAGCTTTCACTTTGTCATTAAACGGAGACACAACCAACGATGTGAAATATGTATTCGAAATTCTAAAGCTCTTTCCCAATCTTTCTTGAATAATCTAAACTTCGATAATCTAACGGTTGCGATCAATTTTGTCGAACGAGCCTGTGTGCTTGATAACGCACTCTCCGATAATAACCTTATTTGTAGTGTCCTGTACCCGTGGTATGCTTCAGTTTTTAATCGCAAAAATTATTTTCTCCCATCACTCTTTCAGTGATTTTTTTTTGCACTCTTGGTTAAGCTTCATTGATTGTACACTTCATTTTCGCTTCATTTGGTTCTCTCACGTCATGATTTTTATCTCTATTGCTTCATAATTTATCGAGTTTACGAGACCTGAGATTTTTTAGGGGAAACGAACGTTTCTCACGTGAGCGTTTAGCCACGAAATTTTTTCACGTCTTCAGATTGCTTCACTTCTCCGTCGCTTATTTTCCGTTTTTTTTTGGATGTTAAAGTATTCATTCCCGTTTTTTGAGTGTATTTAAATTTATTTCAGCATTGAATCATTTACCCTTTAACCGCATAGATGGTGAAACAGTGGCTCTAGCGAAACCAATCCTATGGTAATTTTATTTTTTGCATAATTTCTGCCTTAATTAATGTGTTTTTTGAAGTTCTCCGTCGAGTGGCCATTCCTGCCTCATTCTGAAGTTGGTGACAACCCAAAGCCTTGGCAACCAACGACCGTGGTTGTAGTAATGGTCGTAGAGTAAAAAGCTTTAGACTAGGGTTAATTGAAGGACCTTAATACAAATATAGCAACCTAAAAATAACAATCTACTTATATTTGCATAGCTCTCGCCGCAAAAATTTGGTGTGTGATGTTATGCAGTTCACCATTTGTTGGGTTGTTATCTTCTCGTCACATGACATATTTCCATATACTGTGCAATTTTTCATTTCTTTTACCTTTACCATGTCTGTTTAGTGGGACAGTAATATCTTTACTATTCGTCACTATTCGATAAGAATATCCAATGCTTCAAAACTTGTTCGATATTTCTTGAAGTGTTCAATTATTTATTAAAATTGAAATGTTTGACATAATTTTCTTTCCGGAGATCGCTGCGCTATCTTGATAATTTGTGGAAAATATTAGCAAATATGAGGCGCTAGATATTTTGTTAACCTTTCATTATTCTCTGCTAGTGTACGCGGCCCGTCGAAACAGTAACACAACAATACACGTGAAATTCATTCCGACTCCGAATCTGATGGATTAATACAACGAAAATTGGGGAGTTGATGAAGTTTGTATTACAGATGAGATACTTTCATCACCCAATTTCTGTGGGTGACGCGGCTCCCATTATAGAATAGATTGAATACTAATTCATTGTTAGCTTGTTGCCGGCATGGATCACAATTTTTCCTCTGAGCTTCAATTTTTTATGTAAGTCAACTCGTGAACTCTTCCTATTTTACTGTTAATGCTCCATTGTACTTGATAATGCGTGTGCTTAAATAGTTAATAACTCCTTTTTAAGCATGGTGTAAATGATAAAAACTCAACCATTATTTTTTATGTGAGACTGAGTGTGTGTTCTTCATTCATTTGTTTAATTTTCATGGAGTATGGGATTCTTTTTGCACATTAAACTACGGTACCAATGCTTGTCTCTCATGTCCCCATGTTCGCAGACTCACCCCGTAACGTGATTTTTTAGTGTTGTCGTCCCGCACATGCGAGATTTTCGCGGAGCATCGTTTTCCAGTTGAGAATTCATTATTATGTTGCCCCTGCTCAGCGCCCGTGGGAAAGACCACGTGCTCTTTATTTGGCGGTCCCCTCCTGCTTTCAAGGCTTTACAACCAGCGGAGGTCACAGTTTATCTTCGCAGCCTGGCGCTTTGCTACTGCTTCTATTTTTTCGTTTTCTATTTTGTAATGCATGAGGTCAAGCAGCATTTGAACTGACCGTTTTGGTGGTGCATTTTTCCAAATTATTTACGAGAGTCATGAGCTTGAACTGCTTTTATATAGAGTAGCAATGTCAGGGCACTTGATGCGTGTACAAATCTGATTTAAAGTGCGTCATTGCGTTCTTTTTCGCTGCGAAGATTTCCAGTGTCTCAACACTTTTTCGCTGCGGAAATTTCCAGTGTTTCAACAATTTTTGTTATTTCGTGTGAAACGTTTAATACGGCATGTATTAAAATGAACTTAATCGTCTAGTTTAGTACCCCTTTGTGTAGTTGGGAAGCATGTTTTCATCGTCACTGTTTACAATATGGTTACACTCGAAGTTTATGATGTATCCATTATAGCAGGAGATTCCCTCGGGGCTATAGATGCTGTATACCTCACTCCTTCACGAGAAGAAAAGCACCCTCATGCGTCTCGAATAGAATGGCCATATGCGCTGAGGCAACGCTCGTTTCGCTCCGGTATTTTAGATCTGCGAGTTTCGAAAGCTCTATGGTGGCGCCGGTGCTTTCACACGCTCGATTCAATCACCTGCTCTTCATAAACAGGCAAATGCTCCAGAATGGAGAGCATAAAAGCTTCTACGCTGCAAAACACGACGCTTCTTAAAGCAAGTCCTCTTATGCTGCTGCAGCCTCGGCGTCCTCTGCAGACTGGCTTGCATCCATTCAAAGTTTCTCATTCAATTTGCGAGGGAAAATTCATGTAATTTGCTGATTTTACTTCAATTTAAGCTCTATCCATGGCGTAATGCAATGTCTAGCTTTTTTTGAGTTATTTCGTGAAATAAATCTGCCGCTCGAAATTCTGAGTCGTTCATGATCGAGTTGATTAGTTTTTGTGCTAACATTTGAGTAAAAAATAAAAAGGTTTATGGTAGAATGAAACAATATCAGGGATCAGTATAGATTGGACAAATTTTTTGTGAGCATGTTTGTTAAATTCATGTTGAAGCCAGTCCAATAAAACCTGATATTCTGCGTGTATGATCAAATTCAGGTGTTTGTCTGCAATGAATTAAACTGTAATTTGAATAAGCGATTTAAATTGTCCTACAATAAATTACACCAATATTCTTCCACGAACTTTGTTGTATCATAGCATAGGAGTTTATGTTTTTTTTCAGCCTGTATTAATTCATCGTAGTCACTAAACCCTTGAATGTAAAACAGTGTTCCTGCTCCATCCTAGGCATTCAGTGCTGAAATCTATTTGTATTGGCTAGTTTTTATTAAACTCAGGTTATTTATAATTTTAGTAAGTTTGTGGGCTGGAAAATGGAAGGGACTCAACATTGGCAAATAATATTTAAAAATATCTGAATGCCTGAGATAGCTTTTAATATTTCGTTACTGTGAAATGAAAGAGGCGGAATCACAAGCTTTTTTTCAGTGTCCATGTACCTTAAAAAAGAAAAGGGCGACGAAACGTAATCAGTGAGATGCGCGAACGCGCATACTTTTTCTATTTTTTCTTGATATTTTGGCGAGATTAGGACGGTCATCCACATCACCCTGACGTTCGCTCTCTCACTGTTGAAGGGCTTCCGTCCAATCTTCCTTTGACGGATCAAATGGAGAGAGATTTGGTAAACTGGATGGGCTCTGAAGCATTTTATGGGCTTCGTGGGAGAGCTTCACGATGCTCATGAGCTGGACTGTCAGTAATCGCGTAGGAATTAGTTGTCATACGTTTATGATTCTATTGATGGTGATTCTGAAGTGTTCATTCTATTTCAGTTTGAAGTATCATAAATGTCTAGCGATCATTTCGGTTGACGACGTTGGTAGGTGTCAGCTTCAAAATTCGGTGTGCGAGAGTTATTTTGTATTTTTCGTGCAAAAATATATTCAAAAGGATGAACAATTCTTTCAATTCTTGTGAGCTCGGATAGTCGTTATCCAGCCCATTTTTTGGCTAAGTCTGTAAAGTAAAGTAGAGTTTCCATGATGAAATTTTTTCGATTGAAAATATTTCCCCATTGTAATGCTTCATAGTAATCAGCTTTTTAAATGTTTGGATTTCAGGGACTCAAATTACGTTTGGTCGCAAGTACTTTTACTTGATTAACTAAAGCAATGCCAGTTCTTTTTTGCTGTAATTGTTTTGGCTTTAATTTGTTATGTAAGTTCGTCTGAGGTAACTGATTTATTATTTGTTGAAAAATAACTCATCACTTATCAAAGCTGCAATGAATATGAGGAGGAAGGGGTTTGGCTGTTCATTGCGTACATCTGCGTTTCATTTTACAGCAGGGATGCCATGCCGTACATCGCAGTCAAGATAGGGCACCGCGCGCTCGCCCGCCTCTCTCAACCAAGGGATTGTTGTGGTCAGCGTACATTTGCCCTCATGTAGACGTTTAATGTATGTTCCGCGTAATAATTTCAGTTTAAGCACGACGCAACCCTCTAAAGCAAGTGCCGACCCTCCATTCGGGTCCCGGCTGTAAGTCTCACTGCCACAAGTTGGTGTGCTTTTTTTTCTCCGTACTCGTGCAATGATGACGGGAGAATCTTGGTCATCATGTATCATTATCAGATTTTTTAACTGATGTCTATAGCAACTTCCCTCTAGAGGATACAAATATTGTATCTATGGGAACTGGCGCTCCCAAGGTAAAAGTGGGGGGTCCTGAGCTGAAGGTTAGGTAAACATTTTTGTTGTTGAAATTGGGAAGTTTTTTGTTTCGTGATCGACCTCCTTCTTTCGGTTCACTACCATCCTTTTATCAGCACCTAATTACTTTCCTTTCAAACTTTTATTTCATTTAATAAACTTTTTTCAGTTTGGCTGTTTTTATGCTTTAAGTACGGGGACACATATTGTGCATAGATTCCCTGTTCTCTTGATCCTTTACTAAATGGTGCCTTCCTACAACCTCTCTGAACTAAGGTAATAAGTAAGATGTAATGGAACTTCTTGCTCTTTCTAAAGTGTGTCGGAGATGAAATGGATCCTAAAATACTTCCAACAAAATGAGGCATCAGCTAAAATGTTCAGGTCTGTACATCTCCCTCAAATTCGACGGTCATTCACCGCTCGCATATGCGACGCACGCGGGTAGAGTTGCGCGTTATCTTGGTACAATGAGGAGTTATTCTCTTTCGGGTTGCTGCTTCGGCTCTATCACCGCTACTCAATTTGATGCACAGGATTGCCCAATTGTGATTGTTTGTGCGTCGCTCTCAAAGTCTTGTGTCTGTGGGATGAGCCAAATTTAGGCACGTTAGGAGTGTAAATGCGCGAGAACATTACCCTAACCGTGGAAGGAATGCGCCTGGTCTCTGCGGAGGAGCCCAACAAAAAGCTTTAGGACAGATACAAATGGAGGGTCATTCGTTGCTGCAGCGCGTGTGTTATAGCAGAGTAAGGCTTTTATTCGCGCCCTCGGCCTCTCTCTTTCTCCCTTCTGTACTGCTTAATTATGGACCCTTGTCTTTTGGTTTGCTTGTGGCGTGCAATCTATTTAAAGCGGCAATTATTTGTTTGTCACTGATGGACGCGCAGTGGTTTGTCGGCACTGCTATCGGCGACTCAATCGCGTGCCGCTCTGCCCTTCGCCTCCTCGTTTTCTTCCATAATTTATTATTAAGATTCGACCTCTCCGCTCTCGTATGCTTACTTCGTCTTGGTCATAGCCGAAGATGAGCTCCAAATAAGAGTTCAACTCCCCTACTTTGCTTCTAAAGGGACTGGTTTAGGGGCGATTGTCTCGCTTGAAGTTTCTCCTTTTAAAGCTCTATGATTATTAACTCGGCGTCAACATTTTGTCACTGTACTTTGTAGCGTCACCTTGCCTTGTTTTTGTGAGGATTGGTAAATTTAGGTGTTAACAAGAATGAAGCATTTTAATTTTGAACAAAAATTTTAGAATTGGATTTACTCCTGTTATTGGGCAAGTTGTTAGATAGTTATCGAAAATTCTTTATGTCACATTTTTCAGACGGTGTTTTTTTATAATCTTGGTAAATCATGAAGAAACTCATGCATGCGTAGACCTCGTACGCCTGCTGGGGACGTCGTTCAATCACGTGCCAAGGTGATCGTAATGGCAACAATGGTGAAAATGGTTTGTACGCTGTTTAACATAACTTGGGAAAATAGAGGCCGAGAACTCTCTTCTCGGTGGCTGTTTTCCAGACAAATGGAAGGTATTAGAAATGCTCATGCCTTAAACGAGTGAGATGGTGTGGGATTGCGTGGATGTGAACTCCTTGTGGACCAAAGTTGAGTGTTTCAATAGAACACAAAAAAAGTGACATTCCTGTGAAATGGACTCTGTAAAGACTGTTATCAAATAATAGATAAGCATATTTTCATGCGATGAAAGCTCCGGAATAGTGGAATATTTATATAATTATAACTTCTCGTAGGGTAATTGATAAAGCAAATTATGAGTGTTTAAGAACAAGTAAAGGAAACTGAATCTTTGAAATGAGTTTGTAGAGCACGGTAATTCATTTCAAGTCTTTGAGGTGAGGCAGGTGTGAACTGCTGAAGGGTGCTTGTGCAGGATGTGCTGCCTTGCGCCTCTGCGTCTCACAAGCGCACGCCGGGTGAGCGAGACACTCTGCGTGTCTCATGACTGTGTTATGACATGCCTTGTTCTCTCGCCTAGCGTAGCTCTCACGCTGCACTTCTAACTTTCTTGGGAATTGTTCCTTTACTTTCCAAAATTCTCGCGGAAAAACGGAAATGTATCACAGTTGATGTCAAACAATTTTTGACTCCATGCAAGATTGTGTCAACAACGGTTCTTGAAGAATGTCAAGCGGTTTATACAGATTTCATGTTACTCATTTTGCACCAGTGATGCCCTCACTTGAAAAGCTTGTTAGTTTGTGAACTTGAGCCAATTTTCAGTAGAGAAATGCATTCAATTTCTGTGAATATTATCGACTGTTTGATCTCCTGCCTTACTTTGACGGTTGTTTATAATATTCAAAATTAATGTGAGGAGTCAATACGTGTATAAAGTGTATACTAAACTTCAGTGCTAACATAAATGTTTGGAATTTGTCAGTAATTGCAGAGATCTTTGGTTTCATGTGTATAACAAATAATAACACATTTATTTCTCTTATTTTGCCTACCACATATTTTGTGTCTCCATTATTTATTGTTGGACTCGGGAGCTTCACTCTCTTGAGGAACTGATGCCAGCATAACAAACATTGTGTCCGTCCTGCGATTCTCGTCGTTTTCTTGTGCAGATATCATTGAAGCCTTCTGTTTAAACTCAGTCCCCTTCGTTTCACAGATAAGAATTTTCATTACATTTGAGTGACACAAATTCTGCATCGTTTGATTGGCTGGAATCGAAATCGATTACACGGCAATTTGATGCCACTTTTTTTATCTCGGTGCAATGCGATTCTGTTGACGTGAATTGTTCAGATCTGAGCGGAATCAGGCATCGTTTTTGAATTTCGCGATCTTCAAATGAAGTGCCTGCTTTCATTGACGTTCTCAGTAGTATACGCTTCAATGCTGTATATCTTAGTTGAATTACTACTTTATTCACAGACTTCTTACCTTATGTCGAATATTGTGAGAAGTGTGCCCAACAACTTCAGTTTTTTGTGCATTACTTCTAGTTTTTTTAGCACAGACACAGACACCAGACTTGTAGCAGTTTGCAGTTTCCGCCCTTAGTCGCATGTAAAGGTGTATTAGCACCTCTAGCAAGCATTCATTTCGTCTTTGTCTTTTTGTTGTACTGAACACCTGTAGCTTCTAACCCTTTGCTTGTTCCAATATGGCGGACAAGAGTCCGGAGCTGATAAGACTGACGAAGGCGGACAACTTACCCTATAAATTGCCCCAACCAATGCTCGCTGATAACAATAAATTCGACCATCAACAATGAGGAGAAAAACACAAACCCTCCAAAGCTCGTTACGCTTCTTCAAGTTCGCTTCGGAATGTGGCTGTTGCTGGCCACGTATACGTGCCCTGAGACGGGCTGACTGTTCGCTGGAGAGAATCTTTAGCATAAGTGGAACAGACGGGCAAGCCATATTTTGGAACGTTAGAGTTTTTGAATAACGTTTAGAACAGAGGGTCGGCGGGAATGTTTTCTGTTTATGGATATTGTGATGCAACAGTTTAGTACACTGGTAGTTTTTCTGAAATGTACGTAGGAAGGGCAAACCCGGTGGTTTTGAAATATTTTGAATGGGGTCTGCGAAGACTCGCTCGTTGCCTGTTGTTCATTCATAGTGGAATTTATTTTTCGAAAATGTTTCTTGATTCTTGGTTTCGAAGTGAGCCTTGGAAGTTGTATCTTTATAGGGTATATTTTGAATTGTAAACTGTGTTGATTAAACGCTTATTTCTCATTGCCACGTATGATGTTTTTTTCGAAAATACATTTTTTCTGAAGCTTTGATAAAAATTGTTTAAATTTCAGTTAGTTTACTCTTGTATTTACTATTTACCTCATTCTATTTACCCATCGATCGACCATTTTGTGGCGCTTTAGCTTTGTTTTAAAGGGGCACCCTACCGCTTCATTCTTAACTGTGACTCTAAGGAAGTTTGCCTGCTTTACATCAGCGCATTCTTGCCTTAGACTGACCCAAGTCTCTATTAAAGGCACTGTTTTGGGCCATCACAACGTCATCAGGCTTAGTCAAACATCGTTGGACGCGGCGCCAAATTGAACATTAATACTGCAAGTTGGCGAGAAGCCTTCACGGCTGCCTTTTGCAGGCCGTGCAGTCGCCAGCGCCGTGTTGACGCTGCGGCTTACATGCACTACGCTAAATTATCGCCGGCTTTACTGCACCGATCGAGAAGCTTCTTGGTCGATAGCCTCGTCCACTCTTTTACCCAAATTTGACTTTTGAAGCGTGAGATTAGTGTTTGCACTCTCATTTTTGTTTTGTGATGTTGAGGTATTTCATCTTTTGGACTATAATTGATTTTGCAAAAGTTGACGTGCTTTTAGCCTAGGGATGCTGTTATACAAAATTTAGGTAAAGTTAGCTTCTCTGTCGTCAGTTTTATTAATATAAACACACCATTGCACACTTTGCCATCACGTACTATTCAGTACTTTGAGTGTCCTTGAAAGTGTCTTAGCAAAAAATATCTGCTGAAATAAAGTATCGTGTTTGTTCTTTTTATTGTGAATTTCCGTATCGAAAAATTTAATTTCTCTTGTTTAATTAAGTGTAACCGTACAAGTTTTTTACTTCTGAAAAATTATTAGAAATAAATTAAAAACTGGAGAATCTTTTGTTCACTTCAGTACAAGGAATGGTTCTATTTGTATAAATAATTGACATTGGTTGAATTTGTGCATGGCTCGACAATCATGACATCCCAAACCAACTGGATCCAGGCCAGATTTCATGGCGTGCACAAGACGCTATCGAGCTACTCGGTGTCTCCACTGACGTAGTCATAGCTCGCTCGTGCGAGGATGAGGGAGGGAAGAGCAGTCCAAGCTTTACGGTATCAAGATTGTGTTTCTGAGTCGGTCTGTAAAATACGGACTCCCTCAGGGACGGCTGTTGCCGTGATGCTCGGTCGCTGAGCGTCACTTTTGAACGCAGACCTCCCGTTCCTGCTGCTGTGTTCACAGCTTTATTGTGAAGTGTTCCCTCTCTGCGCCTCGCTTCGCATGCGTAATATTGCTCCTTCAAGGGGAAAATGCCCGTGAAAAGACAACGGCTACATTTCAGTACGTTGTGTTTTGTAAATAAAATTGTTTCGTAGTTCTTCCACGGCACAGAATTTGTTGCCGCGATAGAAGTGACTTTACCACGCGATGAATGTTTCTCAATAAGGTATTGTTTTCCCAGTTATTCTCATGTTTTTCACTATTACTTGTTTCAGGGGTTGTAGTCAGTGAGTTACCTTTTTTACTGTAGTACGAACACAGTGCCCCGAATGGTTCGTATGAATTTCATCATTCACAATATTTTATTCGATCATGCCAAAAGGAATAGTTGAAGCACCGTGGTGCCCGAAGATTAAGTGTGTCGCGCATCTACTGTAGATACTTATAGAGCTCTGAGAATGTTTTTTGCTGGGTTAATTGTCACCATCTACGCTCTGCTTTCAGCAATATCACGGGCAAAATTCAACACACTTTTTTCAGTGATTACAGAGGGTAAAATTCAAAATTTCCACTGCCTGTATTGTGGATACGAAGTGTTACAATTTCCAATGATACGAACAATTTCCTACAGGGATCGAGTGATTTACTTCTCTATAGCCACGGCTCGAGACCATCTTCGTTTCCCGCTCAATTCTGCGGCTGCGCCTCACAAAAATCCTCGATCTTATGGAAATGAACCGCTCAATTGTCGTTGATGTGCTGTCAGTATAGCTAAATACCGTCGAATTGGCGTCTGGGAGTCCTTGCTGTTTAGAAGATCTACGATTGAGTGTCCTGGAAATTTTGTGACACAAGTTAATAGTGTTACAGTGGTGTGGCCTTCTGTGTTGTGGCTGTATCTCAACAAGTGCGGTATTATTTCAATTCTTTGTATTTTGAACAGTGTTACAAATACAAAATTCCTGCTTGAGAACATTCACTGTCTCGCTTTTGCGGTACGTATGAAGACCGGGGCTAGTAGTATTCAACGATCAACACACTCAGAATCCTAAGAACCCAGGAAAGTAAGTTGAAACCCTCAGTAAAACATCAGACGTGTGTTTTACTTCTGCTTTTTTACGTGCGGATTATTTAAAGCCAATCATGGGAAACGCCCTGTAAAGTTGGAACTTCTCTGGCCCTTTCAGCCTGCGGCAGTACAGCTGCTGCTAGCTACGCACCACCGCACTTGCTGCCTCGTTGCTGTTACTGTTGGGTGATCTCTTGCCGAGTTTCTCAATTGTGCTCATCGGCAGCATAACCCTGTATTTAATTTCATCTTCGAAGGAGACTTGCAGCTTTAGATTTCTGCTCCGGCTCAATCATGCTCTGAATTTCTTTCAAAAACCCCTCAGGGTTTTTTTTGAGGGTATATTACATAAACCCATGTATATCCTACTCCTATGCATCAAATTGAGTATACATATATATTTATGATATTAAAAGGTCGCATGTAAATATAATTGCGTTGTATTATATTATATTTTATGTTGAAATGTACAAATACATGAATATAATATACATATTTATTGGCTAATTTCATTTCCTTTTTTAATTCGCTAGAATTTGCTACCTGCTTTAGTATTTTAGAACTTGGTGTCTTGACGTGTTAGTCCTTCTAAAAATGTCACTTTCTTATGATCAAATTCTAGGCCTGAACTAGATTCTTCAGAAAGAAAATGAACTTCCCACCTGATCATTGGAGTCGCCACGCCAATTAAACTGGATTTCTTATTAACACCACAAATCCGGTGTGGAAACGAGAACGAACTTTATAAATATCTGGAATAAAATCAATTGTCCAGAAGGTGAAGTTTGCATATTTATGAGCTCGTCAATGATAATCTGGAGTCACTCTTTTTGATGCTTTGTCTACGGCTACAAGTGTGCTCTATGTTTGAACAGATGAGGCAAGATCTCGCAGCACAGCGAGTTATGAGAAGTGCGACTCTTATTGTAGTGCGATATGTCATCCGCCATTGACTTCGTTGTTCTATCTTGTATCAAAGGACTGTCGGTGATATGCCCAGGAATTTTTCCTTGACATCATAGCAAGTCTCGAGAGACACTTCTGTTCAATTATCCGTTACCATGGCGACAACAATACCTCTTTGTAGGCACGCGCACATGCTAGATGTATTTATCAGAATTTATTAACAACTGACGCCCCCTTATTTTGCTTTTTGTTATTATATTTGTGTCTCTCTGGCTCCCGAGCATTTTTCATTATTTATTGTGAAGTTCATTTCTTCATTTGGATTGACTGAATCCCTAATTAATTTGTGCAGTTTTTGAAGCCTAAATTCTAAGATTTGAAGAACTTGGCATTTAACTGGAGAGAATACGGACATTTTTCTATTCACGTTTATAACACTACCTCATTCAAGGTTAGAAAATGAGGAGAAAGCAAAACCTTTACAGCGATGATGACGCATCTTTGTTTTGCTCGAACATAAGTATCTCACTCGAAACTTTGAAAAACTTTTTTGTGTATAGTCTTCGATAGATAGGAGTGTGACTTCAAAGAACTCTGGCCTTGTTCGTTTCTCTTACCCCAACGAAGTAGAATAAGATTTGCACTCACAATTCTTTTAGATGACTTCATGGAGTTGGGCGTCTGTGCGTAGCATGCTGTCGAATGCCTCGACAACAAATGGCGTACGGTTCGCAGCCTCGTCATGACTCGTTCTGATTACCCTCACCTCGTGCGTCACACTTGGTCTAGCGATTTTTGAAATCCTTCCTTCATCAGAGCAATTCAGCTCTTGCATTTGTGCCTTATGGGAATTGACACTCACGGCGAGGAGGTGTGAGTTCCTAAGGTGAAGCTCAGATAAGCTTTCCGGCTGTTGAAATATAGTAGTTTGTTGTTTTGTTACGGATTATCTGTTTTGATGTTCTGCTGTCCTTTTTTTATCCTTTATTCCTTTTTTTTCCAACTTTTACCTTAGTTCATAAACTTTCAATCTTGCTGTTTCTATACGCAGGGTGTGGGAATACATACACCGTGTGTATAGCTCACGTGTTTCCTTAATTCCATTCTAAATGGTGCTTTCTTCCTTCAGCTCTTGGTGACACCTTTATTGTGGTTAAAAAGGCTCAAACTTTTCTAATCTAATTGAATATTTGAAACATCTATGCTACAGCTATGGTGAAGGCCATAAATTAGCCCAAAATCAAGTGAAGTGTCGTTCGTGTAGCGACTTGGGAAAGCTGCATCGTTGCTCACTGTTTTTGTTGATCAGCGCGATGCTAGATCTGTTGTTATCAAGTTTTTGTGTTGAGTAATTATAGCTTGGCTTTCTAAAGGAGCTGAAACACAACCGGATTTTTTTTTCTTCAAATCCTCGTCAGACTCACGTGAGAGTGTTGCCTTTAGTTATTCATTACGAAGATAAACGTTCTTATACCAACAGTTTAAAGTATTTTCCTTAAGTGAAAGAATACCGCAATTTGCATGCGCTGACATCACATTCCATGTTATACAGACCGAAGAGAAGTGCCACCAGGAATATAATTGAGCGATTCAATTCTGAACGTTACCTTTACGTGACGCCAGTTCGCCTTGTCAGACCATCGTTCCATTCACTTAAGAATGACAGACTCGCTAGCGTCACATCTGCTAGATTTAATTGACATGTCTCTAACGAGGTGCTTGTGTAATCGTTAATAGAGTCGTTGGTTTAACTCAAATTCTAGGTATTGGAAACTTCATTGATTACTTGTAGCTGAGGATCTAAGTCAGTGAATGTGAGCAGGCATTCTGGTGGCAGTGGTGACTGATGTTATTCCCGTTCAGTGGCTTTCAGTTAATTATCGTGGCAGGCTCCTTGTTGCCGGGCTTAGGGTCATTGCGGTGGCAGCATAAATGCCCTAATGAGGTCGCGTAATATGTCAGCGCTGCTTAAGTATAGTTGCTCCTCTTAACGAGCTGCTCGCTTACGGCCACAAGCGAAACTGTTTTAACGAAGTTCTGTGGCAACCTTCTTGCGTTTCATGCAAAAGCTTTATTCATTTGAGTGAATATGTCAACGTTAATCCTTTTTGAGCTGCAGGGTTCACTTTTTTACGGGAATGGATTAACTAGTGAGCACACCCTGGCGGTGAGTGAACGAGTGAAATTTTTATGTCGTGATAGAAATTTGTAATGACAGCAACGCCTTAATATTGTATTGTACTCGATTTTTTCATAGCTTTTTTATTTGCTTCTTTTAAATTTAATGTTAAAAAAGGAATTCATTTTTCCAATAGATTAGCCAAATTTTCCAAGTCGTACATTGAACAGCATTGAATGACCAGGTATCTCAGTTGGTGTCTTTATCTCGCTTTCGTTTTCTTGTCATACTCCAGCTCTCGCTTTTTGCTCATTGTAGGCAGGAAGCTCTGATTAACCAGATGATAAAGTCATTGAAATACCTAATGCTCAAGTTTGCTATTATTTTTGCTCTAGCTCTCCATGATAAGCTTAGATAAATTTCAAGAAGGAACTAGGAGACTTCACTTATTTTAGTATGTATAAAATATCTCTACTGTGGCACTCTTTCGCCCCCCCTAAAATTAACTTTCTGGTTTTATGTTTTATTGTTTCTTATACTTTTGAAATTATTGATCATTTTGTAATTGCATGCGAATGATTTCTTGTCTCGTTACCGCGAATCATCCTCATCATCGACTTCTGTGAAGTAAAATGATCAGTCTTTGCCTGTGTTTAATTTTCGATATTTCTTGGAGTTTCTTTCATTTATCCTTTCTTCTTTCCTCTTGTGAATGAAAACGATTAGTATCGTTTGACATTTACATCTACGATCCTGTCACTCTAGCCTGGCTTCCTCGCTTGCTTCTTGGACTGTGTGGAGCAGCGTTCGTGGTGATGGTAGCGGGCTCCACGAGCTTTGTGTTCCAGTTTGGGGTGCCGCGTATGCAGGATACCTACTTCGCATATTCTAATCTGCAGACCACATTCCCTGTGTAGAAGCAGCGGTGAAATCTTGCTGTTAATAATCTAAATAGGCCGTCAGTAATTGTGTTTTAGAAATATTAACACTTACGAGCTACGCCAAAACTTCCTTGTGGTGAGGATTGAATTTCGGTATGGAGACATTTTTGCCAATTCCTATTACGAAGATAGTCTTTTAATCGTATTAATGAATATCATCTTCTTTTACTCTGTTCAGCATAGAACAGTTACTACTCAGTTTTTCTCTGTTGTTCTCTTATTTTCTCCGAACGCTTTTCGATCAAGTCACGTTTCTCTCCTGAGGCCGCTTTCCCCCCAGCCCAGGTTAAGCTTGCAATGATAGCTGTAACTGCTTTGCTTCACCTGCTTCAGGCTTTTTTTAACATCAGTGGCGACTCCAATTGGACTTCTCTTTGCACTTGGTGAGCTTGCAAGGCGCGCTGTAATTTTTCTCTTTTCCGTTTGTTTTGTCACAAATTAATTCCTCTTGGTTACTGAGGCCACTTTTGTTAAGGTCTCATTCATTCCGGGGGTAGCTGCAGGGAATGAGCGATAGGTTCTAATGATTTCTCATTTATGTGCTGTTCTCGAGTAACTTAGAAATGTACAGAAGCTGTACATTGGGCGCAGTATATTGTGACGGACGCTGGTTGACTTGCATTGTAATAAGTCCTTAAAATTATTTTGAGTTCTCGTGAGGAAGTGCTTCATTGAACTGCTGTAGATTTGCTCAATTCGTTATCTCAGCGCAGTCGCCTCGTCGTATTTCGTTCCATCATTCAATAATCGCTTAGTGGCGTTGATGTTTGGCGTCCCAAGCCAGCAAAATGGCCGTCTTGTACCAGCTGCTCAGTATTGTCCCAAGCCAGCAAAATGGCCGTCTTGTACCAGCTGCTCAGTATTGTCTCAAGCCAGCAAAATGGCCGTCTTGTACCAGCTGCTCAGTATTGTCTCAAGCCAGCAAAGTGGCCGTCTTGTACCAGCTGCTCAGTATTGTCTCAAGCCAGCAAAGTGGCCGTCTTGTACCAGCTGCTCAGTATTGTCCCAAGCCAGCAAAGTGGCCGTCTTGTACCAGCTGCTCAGTATTGTCCCAAGCCAGCAAAGTGGCCGTCTTGTACCAGCTGCTCAGTATTGTCTCAAGCCAGCAAAGTGGCCGTCTTGTACCAGCTGCTCAGTATTGTCCCAAGCCAGCAAAGTGGCCGTCTTGTACCAGCTGCTCAGTATTGTCTCAAGCCAGCAAAGTGGCCGTCTTGTGACCCTAAATTGAAAGTAAACAAGCGGGACAAGACCCTAAATTAGGCGGTCAGTGGAGGCCGCCGCCGGTCACTTTCGAGCCTCAATCCTGGGCCCGTTTGATCGGCGGCACCAGGGCTGTCCTTGCTTCCCCTCGCGCACGGAAGCGCTCCTGCCTCTGCTGCTCCTGCCGGCCCTCTTTGTTACGCTCCGAAATTCTCAAGTGTTTTTCATCCTAGCTGTAATTACTGCGTCTTATATAGTTATTTCTGATGCTGACTTGCGAGTTGTTCAAATGGTTTACAATTCTTATTGTTATCTCATGTCGACGGACCTGTGCAGAAACAACAAAATTTACTCTCTGTGTAATTCACGGCGTATGTACTTTTATTTTCCTTGTGTCTGTCGGTGATAGGCCGAAAGCGCTCCTGCGTTTTTCTCATTGCCCGAAACTTCTGGAGTTTGAGAAGTCTTTCTTCTTTGTGTTGGAGATTTGGAAGCTGCCGGTATGTGTTGTAAGGATCTTGAACTTTTGCAATTCTGTTCTAAATAAAACTGTGCGTTGTACGTGTAGTGTCATCGAATTATCCGACGATGTGGGCATTTGTCGTGTTGTTAGGGAAGGCCCGGTGAATAACTTCTTTAATCTGGGCGGAATGTTCTTACCTTTTTTTTATCTCCGCATTGTGTGATACTTGCGAAATTAATAGACACTATTTTAAGTTATTTGGAAGTTTACATATTTGGATTTTTTATCCAATACAAATATTTTAATAACACCGATCATAACAATACAAAAGCCTCAACAATAATGCATCCATGTACTCTGGAGTTCATTCTGCGATTTTTACGTGTTGGCATTTAACTGAGAATGGTCTCTCTTTAAGTAAGACTAGAATTAATATGTTTGTGTTTTCCATATAAGCACCATTTAATTACATTAATTAGGAGTCTCCTATGTTTGTGAGTAAATTTGGCGATCTTGGACTGAGACTGCAGCAACAGTCCAACAAAAATTCCCCGAATTACAAAATTTGGATTTATTTTGGGGTTGCTGTAGTTTAGAAATTCTCGTTTCGTCGTGTCGAAAGCTTTGTTGTAAGAGAAGTTCATGTACACAAATATACATTGGTACTACGAGATTGCAAATATATTTTTTGTGCGTTCAATGAACATCGTATTTCTGACGAATTTTGATCGTGTATTTTGACAAAAGTTTTGGGGTGAACATCCGTGTAAGGCTTCATGTTTTCTGTGTTTCTTGAGACTTATCTTTAGTGATCGTTCACGTGTACGTACTTTCCAACGCTAAACGCATGTGCCTCATACTGTTCATGAGTTTTCATTCCATTTAAATTCTTGACATGAAAACATGAATTGTCAAAACTTCTTTGTCGAACGCGTAGGGTTTGATTAGCTCGCTGCTTTGCAACTATCATTGACAAGCTGGTCAAACCCAAAACTTCTGTTGATCTTCAAGTTCTAAGTTCTCCTCCAGCATTATCGTCTCTTTACTGTAAGATATTTTCTTGTACGCTCATTTTTCCTCGGTGTTTGCCGACACGAAGTCTTCCATTTTTTCTTTGTTTCCACTACTTTTACAGTTTCATGCAATGGAATTCCTGGCCGATATGCTGTATTTTGAGAGAGATCGCTACCACGAAGTCCTTCATTGATCTTTTTCTCACTTTTGTGACTGAGGTACTTTTGTTGTCATTTTTGCTGTGCTGTAGCAGGCTGTGTTTACTGTTCGTGCGCCGTTGTGACGGCTGTGGCAATAAAATTTTGCCGCTCGAAGCGCTCAAGAGTCGAAATGCTCACGGTCTAATTCCTCTTCGGAACACATTTGTGCTGGTAATGGCGATGGAGCGCTGGGTCGGCTCAGCCTAATTGGTCAACGGATCGACGTTCTTTATGAGATTACAATGTGCCCCGATATTTGGTGACTGATGACTCTCCCCTGAACTGAACAGCGGCGTTGCAGTTCATTTTGTGTTAGGCGTTTACCTCATCTGAGGCGCAATGCATCTCACACACGAAACGTGCCGCTTACCTGGAAATGTTAGCGTCATCTAGCGCTTTGTTTCCCCCTCCTCCATGATATTTCTTTGTGCTCCAGTCTCTAGATAATTTGTGCTCACGTGAACAAAAGAAATATTGTGATGTACATGTAGTCATTTTTTCGAAGTGTACCATCTCTTTTTTTTCATTTGAACTACGAGGAATATTAATCCAAATCGAGGCGGAAGGTTTGCGATTGAGAATAAAGCTATTTTAATAGCTTCTGGATAGAAAATCTGCGCAGGTAATATTTACCTTCTCGTAATGCTCTTTAAAATTGCGTGACCAGTTCCATGAATTTGATTTAGATTATAGTTTTTTTACATTTTACAATATTCATTACATGAGACCTCAGCACCTCACATTACGCATGTTACACGCCACTTTCAGTTTTCATCTACTGAGCATCATTTTTAGCTTCACATCTAACTCCGTACTTCCTTAGCCTCGTTTAAAAAATGTTACATACTGTTTCAGTGTGCTACAACGCATTCTTGAAGTTCATCTAAAAGTGTTTTTGCATCAAAATCCTGACGTGTTGTTGACCAAGTGTGGCGTTCACGGGCGCGTCACGCTGTCGGCTCTGCGACGGATGCTGCTGAGGCTAAAATGAACACGTCGCTTGCACGACTTCCGCGCTCGACCCTACAATCTCGGCGACTCCTTCTTTTAATTGCCACCGTAGAAAGCGAATCTGCCATTATTCCTTCAATTGACGGACCTAAAATTGCGTGTTGGCGGGCACTTGTCATTTTAACATTTCACGTTACGTTTTGGCGCATTCGTGTCTCCGCGCGTGGGGGGGAAATTAAAACTTACCCAGAATACCAAGAACATGTTCCTTGTTTGCGTTTTGTGATTATACGTGTACTCTTCAGTGTTTCCAATTTGCTCTGCCATGAAAAAAATGTTTCTGCTCTGCGACTCGCTTGATCAGAATTTTACCGAATTGCATTTCCCATACCAAGTTTTATCGCTTTATGTTCTACATTTTGTGGAATACTTTATTAACCTATGGTTTATGTGTGTTATGAATAGTTGGTTCGAATGTTTATTCATTATAGATTGGATCAGGTTACCCTAATGAGTGTGCTTTTGCGTTAGTTTAGGATTAAGAATTAACCAATAATAATAAGAATAGCTGACACGCTATTAAGATTGTTTGCAATAACTTTGTCTTATTTAATTCTCGGACATATTATAGTTCACTTCCATGTGTTCGTTTATACCTTCAGTATTCTTGGTACGCACATACGATAGCGGGATTTTGGTAGGAAAATTTCCAAACCAACGGGCTTCTCTTGTGAGCCTCTCAGCCATTTTTGCTTGTATTATTTCAACTTGATTCGTCATTTTCAGCTTTTGCATTGATACAAAGGTTGCTACTGAACAATGTGTGTTACTTCAGGGCCAGGTTATATAAGCAACACTCAGATTGTCATTTTTTTGACGTTGAAAGATTCTTGAAGTTCAAGGAAAAATCTAAGCTGAAAAATCTGTGTTGTAATGATTCGAATACCTTGTAAACTGTTATATTTGTTGTTACTTGAAGAGCTCTGCTCATGAATTCAAGCTTCCTTAGACGTACAGCAAATATTTTTTTCAGGAACATGCATTAATTTAGTTTCTTGAATGGACGACAATATGTGTACTCTTCACAATTCAATGCCAAAGTTGAATTATAATTTTTTTTAGGACATCTGAAGTAATGTTTTATTACGATATCACTAATTTGTAATAATTGTCACAGCAATCAGTTATCGCAACAGTTTGATGGAATAACAGTTATTCTGTTTGCAGATGGAGAATCCTGCGTACTTGGACAGCGATCAGTCGGTGTACGAGAGCTCTTCTTGCGCCATGTCTCAGCGACGTCCTCATCACCTCCCGCCCCTCCACCGGCCTCCCCTCCACCACCACCACCACCACCCCCACCACAACCCTCCGCCTCAGCATCGCATGGTGGGCGTAGCTTCGGTCCCCTCGGCCCATTCCACCCCGGCCACCTCTCCCCAGCAGCAAAATCCCCATCTGTTTTTCCCTGACCCGAACATGCCTCCGCCGGTGTACCACGCACAGACATCGTCGGGTAACCACATAGCAGGCCACACCCTCCCCAATAATCTGCCTAATAACGGAATTGCCGTGTCTATGTCCGGGCCGTACAGAGCTGAACCTCTCTATTCATGCCAGGCCCCGAGAGGTCATGACCACGTTTACCAGTGCCCAGGTCACCGCGCTGACCACTCTAATCACATGGAACAGTTAGAACAATTAGAACAAAGGCTCGACAGGCTACAGTTTCATAGGCAGCAGGAAGAACCCCGAGCTGAGTACCAATACGGCGGTAGTGATTATTCTAGTACAGAACCCATTTATGCCCAGCCCCAGCATCCCCCTGGAGAGTCGGCGCCAACGCTAGCTTATGTTCAAACGGGCCGAACGTCTTTGCGTGGCGTCGGAAGCGGCGGCCACGGAACTCCCGCGAGGTTTCTTGTTCGAGCGGACAGCGTAGGAGCATCAACGTCATCTTCAACCCTGCCGACCGTGTCTGCTCTCCTGCCCCACGAACACGCGCACCAGGCTCTGGATGCCAACAAGGCTTCTCCGAGCACTCCCACTCCTACCAAGCTCAAAAGACAAGGTTTCCTGCGAGCTTGGCGGCTCAAATTCTTACGTGAGGAGAACGCTGCCGGCGCTGCTGTCAACAACACTAGAAAAAGAGGATGTCTTCTATTCATCGGATTACTCGTGCTCTTGTTACTGCTTCTTGGAGCTATGGCGGCTACTCTCTACGTTACGCGTGAGTACAGAAACTAACTTGTGCTTGCTTGTATTCATATGCATACATTGAACAATGGACAGGAGTGATATTTGTTGCAAATTATTATTAGTGGGGTGTTTGGTCCGTACGTTGCAGTTTTAGAGGGCTGCTCAAATGAGGGGCCATTATTTAGGCCATCATTTTTTTCGACTAATTAATGGAAAAAAAGGAATTTTGTCACTCTGTTTGAATTTTAAAATGCGCTTTGCGAGAAAAAATCGCTCCTGTTATTCACTTTAAATCCCTTAAATCGGAGTCGGTATGAAAAAAAAAGTTTAACTTCTATCCCAATTCATATAAGAGAGCCCTCATGAAATCCCTCAAATGTACAATTTCCAGAAAATATCTACGTAAAAATATATTGTCGGTCAGCTGCCCTGTCCTGTAGTCGCTCGAAACAGCATTTTCTTAGTTTTTTTGGCGATGTCAAATATTTTTCAGGATTTTATGCTTAATTTTTATTTTATTTCTCATCTGTTCACAAAATTTCGTGTCTAGTCTCCGTTTAAATTCTTTAAGCGTGCTAAATTTTACATTCCATTGAGGTAATTTCACGTTAAATTTTTCGCATAAACTTGCCTTGCAATTTCCATATTTAATACCCAGTTTGTCACATAATTTGGCTCTCAATATGAGACCGACCCTTCAACTAAAATTCTTCAGGGCTAATATGATCAGATTTTATATTTTGGCGGCCGTTTTTCATTGAAGTGATTATCGAGCGCCGGCCTGCCTGTCGCTACAACCAGCACAGGTCCGTCACATTCTTGCACTATAAAAGGACAAGGTAATTACCGAGAAGAAATAATTAGTGCACGACTAATTACGCGGGGCGCACTGCTGCTGACGGCTCCGACTTTTACCTTCTTAAGCTACTTTGAGTTTTTTGTTCCATCGATAAAAAGCGCTTGAGAGCTCAGGGATTTTCATCGTTCTCTAAACTCTTAGGAAGTTTTGTAGACTAATGCTGAACGCTCATTGAGCTATGATGCGTGTGTAAGATTTTTAAGGTTGGATAATTGTAACTCATGTTTATTTTTCATTTTGTGGGGTTTTTGAATTTGGTCCTGTATTTGACATGAGGGACGGGAATAGATTTTGACTTTGTTTTCATCTGCGTAGCCTCTCGTCTCGCCCGTCTAAGTCATTAATAAACAACGCTGAAACCTGTCCGCCTGTCCCATCATAGCTTGTAATGCTGAACCCTGTTCGTCAAATTCACGGAAATGTCTACCTCATCCCCTCAATATCTATCATCAGCCTACAATCCGCGCACCAACAGCAGATTCGAACGCAAATATTCGAATATTTTTATTTTGTATTGCAATTAAATAAGTCCTCACTCCAGAGTCGTTAATATTTGTCGTCCCATCACCGAGGTGGACCGTTGTATGTCTTAGTGCCAATTGGTGAAATTTAAGTACGGTTAAAGGTCAGGGTTAAAGAACGCTTTATAATTCATAAACTTATGCATTTTAATACGTGTCTCAATAAATCTATCATAAAAATGTTACTCTTTCGAATCCGATTTCACTGATGTTTGTACTGACATATTTTCCCCTTCATACATTTGGACTCCAACTTCACGAAGAGTCTACTGCTAAGGGTCAATATTTTTCACATCTGCGCTGTGTTTATTCCCTCGCGTCGAATCAATGGCCCTTAGTTGTACAAATAAAAAGATTTAAGTCTCGATTCGGTCTCTGGATAAGCTCTAGATACCGGGCTCCTGGGTAGTGAATTTTTCCTGTTGTTTGTTTAGTGAATTTACAGTCACTTGCAGCGGCTCACAGAACTGTTCGGGTTGAAGTGCTCGATTTTACTTACAACAAATCCAACGTTGCTTGTCCTTTTTCAACAGGAAACATCTATCATAAAATTTTATTTTTCTATTCTTCTACTGAACTGAATTTGTATATCCTACCTTCATTCAAATTAGTAACGTCGGGTATCTGTGTGGAAAGGATTTAGTTTTTAAAATTTATATGAGATGTCTGCAAGCTGTCATGTATCTTTTCGTAAAGGCTAATTCGGGAATATTCCTTGGGCTTTAACTGTCATGGGGATTAATTTCACTTGAGAGTTCTTCCACTTATTATTTAGAGAAAAAAATGTCACTTTTTCTCTGCACAAGGGCGCAGGCTTGGTGCCGTTCCGTAAGATTATGGCTGAGCTCTTCTATAATACTGAATCTAATAGATGTAATGGCTGTGCATCGATCGAAGATGGCGCTTTTATTCTGCCTGAGCTTCGTGAGAGAGATGGCTATGAGGCTTGAATATTTTAATAGCTCAAGAATTTTGTGCTTCTATTTGTCCTGACATTTCGCCAACACTTCTCAAGGGAAATGCAACTTTACTATCTTTCGATCATTTTGACCATGCGTTTCTTGTTTTGAATTCCTCATTCCTGTCTTGTGATGGGGGAATCCGGTCTGATGCCTCATGGTAACCTCACAGAAAACAAAGCGATGTTGCTGTTCCGTGGTGCTGTACGGTTGTGTCGGTTGCTGTATAGCTAGCGAGCGGCAGATAGCATCGAGGCTCAGGGGCACATTTTCTAGCCCGCTACAGCCCGCTGCCCGTCACACTGGTCCGCTCACTTCCAAATTTTACTTCTCTGGAACTCTTGCTTAGTTTGTCTCTTTTGCGTCTTTTTCGTGTGTGGTTAGCGAATCTTACGCTTGCTATGGTGCTTACCACGCCTTTTTACACTGCTCGTTTTCTTATTTAAGGCAAAATCAACGTTAGAGTCTTTTTTCCATATTTGGCGTCCTCCCCTTGATTATGGGTCAAAAGAAGACTATGGATTCTTCGGTGTGTCCTAAAGCTTCGAATTGTCCTTGACTGGCCACCATCCACCATCCATTTAAGTCAACCACTCACTTCTGATTCATGTATTGCCTTATTTTTTTTTAACTTTATTGGCTTATGCTCAAGACAATAATTTCTACTCTCAAGTATTTTCATCTATCTAATCATTTATTCGTTTTCGATTGTAATGTTTTTTTTTAGAGTTGAAGACTGGTAAAATATATGAAGCAAAACGTCCTTCTGGTCTTGATTTTCAATGAAGAACAAATTTGGACCACTTACGTGACGAAATAGCATCAGGGACGTTATTCTATCACGACAAAATTTATTTTAGAATGATCTTCTCAAACGACGTCATTAATGCATTCAGTTCTCGTGGTTAGGAATAATAAAACATTAACATTGTTTCATGTTCTCATTCCTCAGAGCTTTTCAACTTGTTTTGATTGCGTTTATCTTCTTCCTTTCATCTCGTCATTTGCATACCTGAGGAAAGAAATTTATTCGCGTTCATACGCTCGTGCTGTTTTCTATGGGGCGTGATGCCCCCTGCGAGATCGATTGTGGCTAGCACTGTGTCGCTCGGGGGAACAGGGACTCGAGTGCCCTCGTGGGAGGGGAATGTGCGCCTCACAATTAACGTCATCCACACACCGCCCGCCACTTCTGTCCCCAACTCAGTCACCGGCATAACACTGTGCCAAATTTTATTCCTCATCGTAGGTATTTCTCGCTTTTCGTTTCGGAGCAGAAAGTGATTTCTAAGACCATCTCTAAATTTTTCTTGCTTCTTCTGATTATATGCCTTTTAATTGTCGTCCAGGTGGCTGCTGCCATTTTTCTTTTATTGCTGTGCGTCACAACTTTTATTCTTTTTATTGGAGCACGAGCGTCACAACTCAAAATCTAATGTTCAGAGATGACACGTTGCAGCTTGAAATGTTCACTCGTCACTCTGCCACTTTTTCTGGGCCTATTTTAGCATCTTGGCGACAGGAGTCGCAGATGAGGATCGAAATTCACCTAGGAATTTCAGACATCTATGGAGCTCGTCCCAGTGAAGTTCTCTATGATCGCACTTGGCCAAAAAAGCCGGTGCAACTGAACGCACTCCCGGGAAATCTGAGCTACGTTGCAGCTCCTCTCGCCATTTTAATCTCGTTGCCATGCAAGTTTATGCGCTCACAATAGCGCGCTGTCAGGGCGCCACTCCGATGCCTGCCTGCTTCGCTTTCCGATTCCTGGAAAAACGAGCGCCTTTCATTCGCTGGTTTCGAAAGAGAGCTGTTTATCATGGCTTGTTTGCGTCTAAATGAAGCGAGCGCTGCTTTATTATTATCGTGTGATTGAATGATATTCGTCATATCTCTTGCAACTCCCGCGACAGTGATGAAACATTGTATCATAATAGCTGTTTTGTTGTCACATGTTTGATACAGTAGAGTTGGTTTTTATTTCACTCCGAGAATAATCAGGGCAACTAATTTCTGTTCGCACTAATTTTATTCACACACAAATTTTCATGTTTAGCCTCTCGTGGTGCAGCAAATTTAATTTGTATGTAGTACATTCTCCTCGCGCGCTCGGTTAATTTAGATCATAATCAAACAATTTACTGAGCATTTTTTTGCTTGTGTATCACCATCTGACGTTATGATGCGCCAAGACTGTCATTAAGCAGGCGCTTTGCTTATGTCCTTTACCATAAGACTGCGTTATGTGCCTCTATTACTATAATCGAGCAAACACAATTGCTTTTATCGGCTTCTTATCGCTTTTACGACCAGTTAGGCATCACTGGTGGCCAGTTTCAATTAGTTATAGTACGTTCTTTGTAAGAATGCCAACTTCAAATTTATTTTATTACTTGCATTCAGCTGTGTAACATTTTTACACTATATTGATGCTGCTTGGTTCACAGAGTGTATTTCTTGTGTGAAGCATGCACTCCTTACTAGCACCTATGACGTGTAGTGTGCCAACACTAGTTGTTTAATGATGCCCCTGTATATTTTGATGGAACTTCAAGCAACACCAAATCATTTCACAGAGCCTTTCTGGCACTTACAGGTAGAAAAACTTGATGAAAATTCTGCATTATTAGTATAATTATTACTTAGAGTAGCAATGCATCGCTAATATTCTTTAAAATTGTTCGTCGCCCTGAACATGTTTTCAGCGTCTTTGGAATTACTGACCGTTTACTTATAAGATTCAAACCCTGATAGCCGCCATAAGTATATAATTTTGTCGGCTCAAACTGTCAAATATATCAGGTGTTATTATTAACGATCAAACGTGAAGTTAACCGTAATCGCGTACTTGACGCGTGCTTCGTTTTGTTATATTTTGGCAAAAGATATGTGTCATTGTACTTGTAAGATTAACTTTCTCCTCTGATGTACATGCATTCGTGCTGTAGTCGTTTTCACAATTGCGTGCCGGTAGAACCGTAAAATCGCCAGCGGACGGTGACGGTTTATTCTCAGACCCTGCATAAGTTGTGAATTATTCAATTCAATAAGTTGCAAATTGTTTATTTTAGGTTTACTTAGAATTTCGGAATTATTTTGCGTGTTAAAATATGTAACGTCCAGCCAGTCAAGTGTTACTCGCGAGCAATCGCTTGGGGTTTTCATAAATCATAATTTTTAGCGGCCAAGAACATGCCTTTGCTATTGTCCACCTATTCTCAAGTTCGCCACAATTTGAATTCTTCCCTTTGAGTGAGCTGAAACGCGTGCGATTATTACGATGTGCTTAGAGTATTAACGCTGTAAAATTGCCTAGTTGCTCGGTGAAACGTGCATGAAACGCGAGAACCTCGAACTTTTCCGTAGCACGCGGCGGCTGCCTCCCGGTGCCAGGCGCGCCGGAGTTGTGTGTTCCGCGGCCTGGCCCTGATCATCAAGTGCCGGATTTATGAGCTACGAAGCCGGGGGCTCGACTCCCTGACTTATGGGGCGCTCTTGATCGCTGCTCCTATCTTCCTAAATATCCTACCTACTACAGCCTCTGATCATTATTGTAAAATAAACTTGTGGTGGAATTCAAAATTTGTGAAATGTTGTGTCTAGTTAGCGTCCGTGGGGGTGACTATTGTGGACCATGGGGCTTCATGCGTCCAATTACCTGCACTGTCCAAGCAGTCATGTTAGTGATTATGTATCTTTTCAAGTTTAAAACTCGTGCGATAATAGCTGTCATTAGTTACTTGCTCAATTTTTCCACATATCAATCATGCGATGTAATAATAGTTTATGAGGTGATTTTTAGTTAGCCGGAACATCAACTCTAAAATCGAATTTCGTTCATAAAACGTATTTTTTACTAGAAATTAGTCTAAATCACCCTGACAAGAGGAAATACGTTTAACATTTTGACTGCAATAGGTTAAACTGAAGTTCAATATTCAACTCAAATTTAGAGTAAACTGGAGTAAACAATTTTAAAAATAGCGATGATTAATTGGATCGTGCCTTCATTTAGCTTTAAGCAGTTGTGAAAATTCAGTTAGTGACTACTGGTTGGTCGGTAGCAGCATGAAAATTCTTACCGTGGTCACCGGTGGCTCACTTTGCGGTCAAAGTGTAAATTGCAAGGTGTGTTCAATGCTGACAAATTAAAGGCTCTACGTGTGCGCATGAATGCATTTCAAGTGTTCTTTTGTTCAGTAGACTTCGTTTGTTCTTATTTGTGGAGCAATATTCCCTAAATAAATTTTTCACGTGTGATCATTTAAGTACAGTCACGCGGACTGAAATTGTTTCCCCCAATTTACAGAAATGACGTTTCTTGCAAAATATTTCGTTTCGGTGAAAGTTTCATTAAGCGCACCATTTATGAGTTTTCAAACGGTAATATAATTTTAATACCTGTTCGTTCTTTAGTTTTTTCTCTTGAAAGCACATTACTGAGATGACTCATCTATTGGGATTCCGGTCGACGGGCGCACAATCTTGCCGGTGTACTGACGAGTTTCGAGACGCAGGGTAATAACTTTATGCAAATGTGTGTCCCGCTGGCTTATTTTGAGACAAATTCGTATTCCTCGAATTCAGAAATGTTGTTTGTCCATTTCTGGTTTTAGAAGCTTTGACGCTTCGAACAAATTACGGGTGGCGAACTGTGCAATATTGCATTAAGAGTGGTGGAGCGGAACTGTGACGACAATTCGACTCGAGACATCGTCGTCCTGTTGCGTATTAAACTACCTCATTAGTTTCATTCGCGTCAAATTATTGTTTTTATTTAAGGTGAGATTTGTAAGTAATGGGGGTTGTTCAATTATGAATATAATTGGCAAATGGAGTTAGCGTAGCTGTGAGACGGTAACGAGCGCATGTGGTGCATGAGTGGCCACCCACGTGGTCTGCGGCACATCCCGGCCGTTTTGCTGCACAACTTCTCTCGTCGTTGGCTCTCTTTATTTTGTGTGTAGGTTCATGGACTTCAAGTTTAATGCTGGTCTTAATGTATTATGTGTCCATAATTTATTACCTGTCTACAGGTGTGATGCATATTTAAGATGAAGAACTCTGTGTTACGCCAATTTTCTTCATTTGTTGGGCCCTAAGTATTAAAGACAAGACAAAGGCTCACTCTCAATGCTGGCTTTCGGTATTTATCTCCAGCTTCGATGCTGGTGTACGTTTAGTAGTTCATGGCTAGGCGACTGAAACTTACCTGTCACTTCTGTTTAAGGTCTTAATTTGAAAGCGTGCGAGGTCTGAAGTTTGTGGGAAATCAGATTTCCATCACTAGAATTTATCAAGGATTTAACAAATTTTTACTTGCGTATTGTGTATTTGCAGTATTGTCTTCCATGTGTGACTTTATGCTGCGTCACCGGCAGATTTTCAGCGTATGCGAACACGCACAATACGCCGTCATTCCTTGTCAAGCGCCGTGCAGTTGTTGGTTTGCCGTATTACGGGCACACAACCAAAGCTTACTGGTGCGCAACCTTGTTTGCTGCACTTATGATGTCACCACCACATTTCGCCTGTTTACTCGCAGGCGTCTATTGTTTGCCGCTGTCCCCACACACCTGCACACGCGTGCCCGTCAGTCGAGCCTCGCTCTGAGGAAGGACCTCCGAGCGGCGCTGATGCGTGTCGTCCCTCCAGCCGACGCTGCCATTCCCCCCGCCGGTCATACATCATTGCACTCTTTTTCTTTTATTCCTGGGCTCCTTCATTTGCTGAGCCTTGAGTTGATGAGATCAGCTCGACTCGAATGAGAAATCTGCTAATCAGGCTTTCGACGGCGCTCTCTGTCTACTGAGTGAGCCTAGCGCTAGCTTGGATGTTGCGGCCAATCAGCGCATAGCAGTACTCCCTCCTGTCTTCTTGTGCTCTACTGGGCAACCGCTCTCGCAGTTCTCCTCAGTTCCATTTCTTTGCTAGTTGTATTCTTGTGAACTTCTCTGAGTTTGGTCTGCACACATTGGTTTTTGCTAAATTTTGTTCTGAAATACCACGTAGGTTGTCAGTTGATCGATTAGTTTGATCGACGTGACAGTTCGCATTTGGCTAACTGTAGTTATTTTTATTCTAGAGAATCTAAACAATTGGGCTGATTTCGTTCAAATTATTTAACCCAATTTGAAATGAATTGATGTAATTGTGATTTTATTCCTAATGTCTAAATCAATCCACTTCAACCATTTCGTACTCAATCGTGAAAAATGTTTTCCTAGTGGAATTTTTTTCACAAGATTCGTCTTGCCAGACACCCGTATTGAAGTATAGTAAATTATTCTAAGCGTTTTTAGCGCCATTTTCTATTTTTGGGTTGGCCATCATTGCAAAGAAAAACGTGAAATGTTTATCGCTAATTCATTCAAGTTTTTCATTGTGTACCTCGCAGTTGAATATAGCCTTGAGTTTATAATTTGAGGTTGCTCCTGTAAATTATAATTAAACATTCTTCTTAGGTAGCAGATCGAATGCTTCTTTGGTAGCAGATCGTGCTTCTGCAAGATTCTACGGCTGACCTCACAGATATCTAGCGTATTTTTTCGTGATCATTTAAAAATGCTTATAAGCTGATGAATTACTTCTCTTAAAATGTTTTTATTACCTTTCCTTTGTGCTGCCAATATTATTGCGTAATATAGGTACAAACCAGGCCACTGACTTCATTCAATAATTTTTTCCGCATGTTTCATTGCGGCAGCTTTAACTCATATAACTCTTATGTGGAGCTTATTTCTATACTTTTTCTTTCTGGGTCGTAGCTGTGGAATAATTAATGGAGCTTATACATGTAGCTACAATTACAGTCCCTGCAATAACTTCAAGTTTAACATTTCGACGTTTTCAATCGAGCAAAGACAATTTCTAGGTATTGAGAAGAATAGCACTTATGCATTCCATTGATTTTTGGCTGATTCCCGTTCAACTATAATATTCTTGACTTTACTTGATGAAATTTAAGCTCCAAGTCTCGACCCATTGAGTGAGTGGTGGAGAGACTGTGGCTCTTCGAAGAAGCTCCAGCCTTGCAATAATTGGGTGTTGTCACTGTGATTCATCTGTGGCGAGGCTGCGTATCCGATGGGAGTGCGTCCATCATGCAGGGTGGTTATACGCGCGCGTACTTTGCTGATGGCCTTGCCGGGTACTGCGATCGCTCAGTCAGCGACCGGTCAAGAATTTAGTCCACTTCGGATTGGTAGGATTCCAAGTTCAGCGGCACCGGGTAGTGTGGTCATAGGACAGTGCAGTTACTGACGTTGTGTGTAAATTTTTGGCTTACAAATCCATTTCCATAACCCGGTCTCGAACCACGTCCAGAATGTTTTTAAAATGTAGCACCAGATTACTTGCTTAATTCTCATGTAGTCAGTGGGGAATCAGGAGAGTGTGTGTAGGGACGTGTGAACTCCTGTCACTGTGCTGAAATGACATTTTTGCTTCATGCAATTGTACGTAAAACTGAAAATCTGATTCTCTCCAACATATGGAACTTTAACTACGCATTTGGTAAAAATGTTCTGCCAAATCGTGTTCAAGAAAGTCATAGTCATAGGACAGCATAAAAAGAGAAAAACTTACTCAATGCCGTACTGCTAAACGCATTAAAAACACAGGAAATGCTGGGAAATGAGCAACAGACGGCTTTATAAATCATTAAGTCACCAAGGAGTAGCTATGCTCTGCTCTGCTGCCTGTAAGCGCACACGCTCGGTGTGCTGCATTTGACACACGTCGGGACGAAGTAAACATTCGATCTGGCTTGTATGCCAAAAGGGGTTTTGACCTAAGACGTAAACAACCTCAATAAAATCAATGCTGCTCGTACTCCTGGAGTTATAGGAAGGAAAGGTTTAACGTTAGAGTTGAGCCAATGACGGGAATTACAGAAACATGGCAAAGATCGGTGGTGGAGTGAAAAGCCTTTATTAGTAACACTCGAAGAAAGTCCTCTCCAAATCAAAGGCTTAAAACGTGTCAGAAATGTATAAAAACAAATATAGATGAGAAATTCAATTTCAGTACTTCGAACAAATGCAATAGTAGAATGTTTTTTTTTTGGGCTGTTTACTATAAATTCCTGACGAAAATCGCCTTTTGTTTGTGCGTGTGAGTTGTTATTTTTATTACCAATTACAGCCAGGTTTTGCGGCATTTTATGCACTCATGGATGCAAGATTCACTAAAAGTCAGCGTAGTTGCTCCAAGAGCCTACGTTTAGGTTCCATTTTTATGCAAAAATGCAGATTTTTAATTGAAATTTTTTAGGCCAAGCTTTCGATTCTTAGCTAAGACCGTTTTTAGGGCTCTACGCAAAACATGTCAAGGACATATATGGAAATTCCCCGTATTCTAGACACAAAATGACAAATTTTGCAATTATTGAAAAGGTCAGTTGTAACGAAAGTACGCTCATGTAAATTTTTGACCTAGATATAGTTGGTGTTTTATTTCTGTATGACTCATTGAGAAACCTTTAACTTATATTTTGGAACGATTAGGACTTGATTTGTTACGTACAATTGGTCATCCTGCTACTTGTAAGATCATTTTTTATGTGTTTAATTTTCAATAATCAGTCGGGTTTCCGTAAGCACTGATGTACGGATTTGTGTTTTTCGATGCCGTATATAAATCAACTTCAATTCGTGAATGAGAACAATCTACTCTCCGTACGAAATGCTTGACAGTGCTTTATAATTTTTCTATGAGACCATGTTGTAGAAATATCTGTTGGGAATATTCACCTTGCTGCTCAATAACAATTTTTTTGGCTGCTTGAGCCGTGTTATTTTGTATTTGGCGCGAAACGTGCCATTTGCGGGTGCTTTTTGCGGAGCTGGAAGAAGCGACTGCTTTTGTCCTGTGTTTAGCGCGGTAGTTCGCTGTGTTTAGCATGTTTTACATGGCACTTTGTGACCGCAAACCCTAATAGCCCGCGCCTCGAGGCTAAGTCCTATGCTCCGAGCTCCGATAGGACTCAGCTCTCGGTCTGGCATCATGCATCCAGCTTCTTCGGTCTCTCTCAGATGTCTGTGACGAACGCTTTCCGGTTTGTCTAGACGCGGCTTGTTCGAGCGGCTTCGCTCTTTATAACTAAAGCGTCAATCTCGATCTTTTGAACGGCTGATGAATATGCTTCAAGGAAAATTCCTCTACAAAATTCAGCACAAACCTCTACAGATAGCAACAATCGCGTTCCGTCTCACGAATAAAATTCGACATTGTTATACAAATTACTGCGTTTTAATGCTTTTTCATCAGTAGCCGCTACAGCAGCCTCTATGGATCGGAACTGTTGATGCCGCGTTATGAAGTGAAGTGGGGTGTAGAATTTCTCCTGAAATTATACTGCTTTCTCTTGGATCTCCAATTTTTTTATTGCCTAAGTTCAGTTGTATCTCGATGCACAAATATTTGATACGCTATGCAATTTATTACAATCATGTAATTGTAATTTGATACATAGAAAATCATTGTGTTTCAGAAATAAGCTAGGCTTGAATTAGATGCCGCAGTGACCGAACAAAGATTGTTTGTTTCCGTCTTGAAAAAGATAGCAGGCAAATTAGAGCTGTTACGTTAATTGCTTGCTCGGTGATATTACATCAAGCAGAAACTTCTGCCTGGATTTGTTTCTTTGTATTCGAGGGTTGAGATTCCCTGCTTGTTCTGCCTCGAGATTCACGGAGGCAATTTACTTGCAGAATAATGAGAGGCGACTCGAGCCTGGAACTTCCCTTGTTCTTCGTCTGCTTTTTTTTCGGGGTGGCTTCCTGTGCCTCTACAGCGTTTAAATTTCCCGTAAAATGCAAGACATTTCTAATTCTCTAAATTTAAACTGCTCTTAGTTATTGTGAATATTATATTATTATTCATTTTACTATATGTTAATTTCTTGTGTATGCATGCACACTCCGACCTTTATGAGTTTAACATTTTAAAACTAACTTCTCTTCACTTATCAAATCAATTCAGTTCAATTGTTCATTGGAAATGATTTAAAAAAGAGAGTATCCCAATATTGCACTCACTAATGGGCTGCTACATGAGATAAGCAGAAGTGGCCTTCACTCCTGCATGCCCACTGCAGGAATTTCATCTCGCATTCCCTGTCGATGCTGCCACATTTACGGCCGAACTTTGACCTGCTCTTCCGTTCCGCTACTGCTACCCATCTCACTTAAGCTGTATCGTCTATCTCATAAACACTAATTATCGTATATTCAGCGATAATAATCGATAAACTTAGCATACTTTATGGCATTGCGCCACCGAGTATAGTTTGGGAGCATACATTTTTTTTATTTTTCACCTGTTCGTGTTTTAGTGTTCTAATTATAATTATTGCCTCGTATCAGATGGCATATAGACTTTCACTTGTTTTTCAAGTTTCCGTTCTTTGTAATACATTGAGTTTTTCGAAAAAATAACGTTGTAATAGTGCGAAAGAAATCCTTGTCATCATAGAGTAATTTTCATCGGAAGTCTGCTTTGAAGGTACAAAAATTTTGCCGGACACGCATTGAATTATAACTGAGCAAGCAGTCAGGGCTGAGAACCCTCGCTGCGTGCACAAAACGAGTCTTTGCTCTTGCTAAACTAAAGAGACTGCCTCAGTACGTTGATGTTGTTCCATGCATTATTCGTCCAGCGCTGCTGTGGGCTGGCGTGACCGCTGTGTGTGCCCAGGGCCGGTCGCTCTCTCATTGCCTCCTTTGCAGGGCGCCAGGTGCGGGCCATTGAGCGTGCGCTCATGCGCGCCGGCTTCTCTCATGTCAACTCCCGCCCTGCTTCTTCCTTGTCAGCAATCGCTACGCTAGAACAAAATCACATGGAATAGAAATGTCTCTAGACTAAATTTTCATTTGTTTTTTTATTTTCATGGAAGTTTAAATGATTTTGTACTTTATAGTGTGTTGTCGGTAAACAATGTTACGTCTATGCGTTTGTAATTATTGTTTTCCCGTTTCATAATTCTTTTATGTTATCAGAAAAAATGTCACAAATAATGAGCGTGTCTTGTTTCGTATAGTTTTTTGTTGCTTATTTTGTTTTCCTACTCCTATATTACCTGTATTTTTATTTTTGAATGTCTTCCAATTTTTTTCGTAGAAATAATGATTTACATATATCTTATTTAAATGCTTCTTCGTCTCTTCAAATTTCCTCGAACCAGTGCAATGCTCGATACTGGTACAGTGTTTAATTCCAATACCGTGTTTGATACCGGTACAGCGCTTGATACGGTGCCGAGCTTGATACATGTACAGTGCTTGATACGTGTACCGTGCTTGGTACCGGTACCGTGCTTGATACGTGTACTGTGGTTGGTACAGTGTTGGATGGCCTGCAAAACGCCGGCCAGCCACCGCGCGTCGTTATGCGAGATGTCTATTTAGGGATAAGAAAAGTTCCGTCGTAGAAAGTTTTTTCTTCCTTAAGTGATGTAAATCGTTTTATCAAACCATAAGAGATCACATTTCATAGTTATCTTTTACACGCTTGTCTCACGCAAAGTGGAGTGCAGCATTTCGACCACTCTAGCGTGGCAACAATGTAGCATTCTAAGTTTTGCCTTCTCAGAAAGAAAGCAATCTTTCTTACGAGTGTCGAAACTTTCTCTTTTGTTGATGTTTGAGGCGAGGTGACGTGAAACCTCTCATTGATTTCAGCATTATTTTGTTAGGCTTCATCCTCCTGCACGATACCGCGCTCAGGAATGTGAATTTATTTATCCTGAGCATTTTCCTAAGTCCCACGGCTCCATATTCGTCAACTGACGCTCACGGCTAACTATTTAATCACTGTCGAAGCCACACGATCCCGCCATTGACAATTGCTCCTTGCATTTGTCTAGCTGCCATCCATTATAGCTTATCTTTCTCATGCCTTAACTCTCGGCCGCGTGTTGAGTGT
>JACJUY010000059.1:345465-361917 GCA_014220935.1 Platorchestia sp. MABIK
ACTGCAGTGTCGTCTACATTCCCGCTCGCCTGCGTTGGGCCGTGCGCATACACAGGAGTGCAGGAGCCGTTCTTGAGGGCGGGAGCGGTTACCTCCGTCAGTCCTTCTCTTGCGCCTTCCCGCGCTCACTCACGCCTTCCTTGGTTCACTCGCGTTTTTCACGGTTATCCTTACTCGCGTGACAGATTGTAATGTACTACAGTGGGGCGCGCTTGCATTCCCATTGATCCATGTGGGTGTTATGGGGAGCACAAGATTGCCAGATTACATCACTCTGTTTGTAAATGCTTCCTGAGTAGCTTGTACGCGTCTTATGCTTCACCTGTAGGTTTCGGCTGCGAAGCAGGTAGTATTTTTCTTGACTACTTCTGCAGGCTTACGTTGATGAGCTGGTGAAGGAAATAACATGTGTGCTAGTGATAAAAGAGAGGCCAGCATAAGTAATAATTTGTATATGAGTAAAAACCATGCGGAGGGATCGCTTGAACTCATTTTTTTCAAACAATTGTCGCATTTCGGTCCCTGAGTGAAACCAAAGTGTTCATAAGTAAAAAGAAACATTAGGCGTTGGTTTTTAGTACTTTTCAAGGGGGCAAATTTTGAGCCTTCATTTTTTCATTCACACAAAATTACCTCGCTTTTTTTTAGATTTGTGCGTTTGAACTCAACGGGAAAGGAGGAAGAATAAATTCGCTATTTCCTCTGCTCGTGAAAACTTAATGATTGTGGCAATCAAACTTTGTCCATATTTAAAATATTCTATGTTGCTATGTTTATTAGTATTTGCTGATTTTCTTCAATCGTTTTACTTCTCCGCATTTTTGCAATCTCATAAATCAGAGTAAAACCGTTTTTCCAAGTTTTAATTGAACGGAAAAGCGCTAACTTTCTCGAATGAACGAATTACCGGAATGTGTTATAGGATTGCTTGTATTAGTTGTTCGACTGCTTGTCTCAGCGGCAGATTTTCCATTACTTCTATAGGGTTGCAAACGCATCAGCGTTAGCATCAGACTCTGCGCGTGCTGGCATTGATCCATAATCTGTTTTCTTTGAGACTCGAGTTTTTTATGTCACTGCTATGCGACTCCAGATTTTTCTGTAATGATGTCGCTTTCACAATTAGATGCTAGGCGACTGATTTCTAAATAACAAAAACAGGTAGTGATTTTTTCAGTTGGGAATTTGCTAACCTATGTTTTACTTAGTGGCAACTCGAAGCACGCTAAAATTCGTTTTCTCAATATCTAGCATTCCATCGTGTAGGTTCCGAATAGTTAGTTGAATTATCAATATTTTGTTTGTCGCCTTCGATGCAAAAAGAGTTGATCTTAATATTCTGGCTAACTTATTCATTAAGTTTTTAAAATTTATTGACCAGCTGAAAAACCTGTTTGTTTTTTATGTTCATTGTATTTTCTATAGCAAATGAGGAATTCAGTTTTTGTTGCTCGTTTAATGCCAGTTTCAGGGGATCTGAGATGATGATGTCTGCGGGACCGAGATGCCGTACAAATTCTTGCGTGTTTGAGCATCCCGTCCTGTTAAGTCAAGTGAAAGTTATGGCACCGGTACCATTATAAAAACCAAGCCTAATTATGACAATAATTATCATAGCTAGCAACTGAACTGGCTGATAGTGATGTCTTTTTGGCTCGTCTCTGTTAGTAATAATGAGCGGCCCTGCGCTTCATTATCCCCATTGGCATTAAAACCTTCCCGGTCCTGAACTCTCCGTCCGTAAAACCTTCATTATCGTATATTCGGCGATAATAATCGTGAAACTTGCGATAATTAACGCTGAGGGAACGATAAAGTCAGGATGAGTCGTTTCTTACCAGACACATGCGGGGTTCACTGGATTCTCTCCTAGCAATTTGATCTGTTAATTAGCGGAACATTTTCCCCTAAGGTGATCAGATTTTTTTGAAGCGTTTTGCCCTGATCAGCGATGTTCTTGTGCATCAGTTCTGGTCTTCGTGTGCTGGCTAAACGTTCACGTACCAATGCTCATAATGCAGCCTTGCTCCTTTGTCTTAAGTTTATTCATTTTGATAGAGGAAATGGAGTTCATTGAGTGAGGTGCACAAGCTGTGACGGATAAGGATTCGACATTGCATCAGTTGCAACATTTCTCTTATTTTTCTTAAATGTACGCTTAATCATGTCACTTTACTCATGTGTTCGATCATGAACTAAATCTATTCGAGCTAGTTTTTAAGATTCTCGTTACTTTTGATTCATTTGAAAATTATTCCCCATAGTTTTGACACACTTTTACGAAATGAAAGATAATTTTGTAATGTTGATTTTTCTATTGATTTGCATTTTGTTGTTACATTTCGTTGCTATCCGATATGGATGATGTACGCAGCTTGTATTTTATCTTTAAGTTATGTCATACTTTTGTTCCTTGTGTTCTTTTGTAGGCTCTTGTTCTCGAATTTCCATGTAAAATTTATCCTTTTAAACAATAATTTTAAGGAAACGCTGATAATGGTGTTAGTGATCGGACTTGACTGCTTTGGTGAAAAATGTGTGACCGTCTGCAGGTGTTTGAATAAAAACTCGGTAGAAACTTCCTATGTTTGTGTTTTGTGTTGCTTTTATGATATGCTGGGGCTATGCGTATGTTTTCGACTAGGTTATCTGCTTAGGTGGATCCGCGTCACAAATTTTGATGTGTACGAACTCGTGCATGGAAATGTGAATATTTTAAGCTTGTGGTGCAGGTATGCAGCGATAAATCTATGGGGTGCGTGGTGGCATTGCGGTGTTGAGCCCGCTGGTCGGAGGGCATTGCTACGATCCCTCGAGGAAAGGGTTGCTCCCCGCACTGCTATTGCCCAGCAGTAACTGTATTATCCCCGCGAGAGAGGAGGGCGACACTGGAGATAAATTGCACCGTCGAGACAAAAGATTTGCTCCAATTGTGCCCTCCATGCCAGGCTTTGTTGCGTCGCAGCAAGGGGCTCAAGAATAATTCGAGCTTGTTTTTTTTCAAAAGCGAGATTCCGAGGGCAAGACAGGCGTGAGCTATGCAAAGTTTTCCTGCAAAAGTGAGCGCAATCTGGATGCTGTCTTGAATCTCTCGTGTCGTGCCTCTTTGTAACGCCTCGCGCGGGCGCTTTTGACCTATTTCTGAGCCGCGAATATATGGTATTCTTGATCGTCTGCGAGCTTAGTTGTTTTTAGAGTAGGAAAGGTGAGCGTGAAAGTACATAAGTCTGTCATTAGAAAGAAGGCTTATTTTAAGAAGTCCAAATGCATTTAGAAGTCCACATACAATTTTAACAATGTGGACTCCTTTGGTTTTTGCCCTTAACCTTTTAAAAACGAACCTTAAAGCGTCTCGCCAGCTCAAAAAACGAAATCGAAGTTTGTTTTTTGAAATTACTTAAGCGTGAATTAGAAATAAGTCCTGTTTACGGAACATTTTTTTGACCGGGCGCGCTAGTAATTGTAACATTAATGTTGAAGAGAAATAATCGTGTTTCATATCAGACTGTTCTATGTGAGACGAACCATTCTTCACATGCTTCTGTGATTATCATAAATAGTGGTACACATAGGGCAATTTTTCTAAGGCCTGCTCTTTTTTTGCATACAATTTGGTTGGTGTAGTTATAGAGGACTTACCAGGCGTTGTGGTAGCAAAAACACCAGTTGTTATATTATTTTTGGTCAATTAGCTCGTACTTACGCTGATACTTCATAAGCTGTACAAAGTTACACATTTTGCCTAACCATTTGCTGTGTCGAAACGGTTAATGCCAACAACACTCGTACTTCACGCTTTGACGTTAGTCAATTTACTTACGGCACCTCGCTTACCTCCCTCTTAAGTGCAGTGATTGTGAACGATGTGTGTCGTGCTTAGTTAGTCGATTGTAATACTAATGATGCATTAAAGTTAGATTTTATTGGCATTGTTTCAAAAATTGTATCCTTGTTTTACAAGAAAACCCTAAAAAATATCAAAGGCTTCACTGCTGGTGCTATAGTGTCGTTCAAGATCTCCGAATCTCTTAACTTTCAAAAAATATACTGTGAGTTGTTGAGTTTTAGGCTGCCATTCCCGTATTCCATCCCTTTCAAACTTCCATGTTTTGAAGGCGGATAGATTTTTTTGGTTTTGAATTACCTCACGTTTGAGCATAACGCTATTGACGTAGAATGAATAACAAGTTGCTCTTTGAAGGCTGTCCACGTCTCAGGCATTTTATCAATTGCATTCTGTTCTGGTAAACTTTCTAGGTGTTCCTGTAGGACTCGATTTTATTCCAAAAATATCCCCTGCACGATAAATGTTGAGACGAAGCGGGGGGCTGCATTTACTGTATGCCATGAGATACACTTGGTGTCTTATTCCATTACGTACGGTAATGTAAATAATACTGAACTAGAATCTATTATCGCTCAGAGCTATTCTCTTTTAATACGATAACTTCCTTTTACCAGCCGCAGAAAAACTTCCCTTTTAATACTACAAGATAGGCATGTAATTTTTCAATTGTAGGTTGAAGTCAATAGATCTGATATGAATCATCCTCGGGGAAATTCTGTTGTGTTGCACAAGGACTCAATATCAGGTGGAAATGATGGTGTCGCGCATAGCTCGGGTGCAGCGGCGCCAACTGTGCAGTGCGCGCAATACCGAGCTGGTCCATCCGTTACTCGAGCACCTCATCTGTCTTTGACACAATCACTCTCGGGGTTTATATTCATGGAATCCCTCACTAGCGCATGCGCCGTGATGCTCCTGACATCATTTATCTCCATTTTTGCTCCGTTATTTAATCGCACGTACTGCAGACGAGCGGGCGCGGGTCGACGTTAAAATGTGTTGTTTTTAATGCTTGCAAGCTCACGGCTTGTCGTTTGCCTTCAAATTGATGAACTTTCAGCGACCGACTCGTGTAGTAAATCCGTTGCGCGCTGATTTTATGGGAGTTTTTGACATATAAAGCTTCAGTGTCTGAGCCATCATTTTCAATAGTTGCACTATATATATAGTAACAGTTGCTTCCCATCGTTTGAAAGTCGCTACATTTTCTGCGCTCGCTAATCATTTAATTGGTATTCAGATGGAAGACAAATGGAAAGTTTCTGCGAGGCCTTCCCTGACGAGGTTTGTTTTTGTTGAATTTATTCTCCTACGAATTTTTCCCCATTGTCATGGAGGAAGGGTGTTATTTTAGGAAGTTCAGAGAAAACCGAAGGTTAAATGTTCAGAATAACTTTTTAAGTGTAGGTTTACTTCTGTTGTTGCTTCAGCTACTGGAGAATAGCCTTAGTGCGATAAATCATTTACGAATGTAAAGGTCCTAAAAAAGTTCCTTTTTTCCGCTGGAAAATGTTTCGATTTGCAGTTCCGTCATCACTTCATATTTGAAGCATCTGTAAAGATGAAAAAGAATCTATCTGAAATTAATAACTTCAATAAAATGGCGTTATCTCAGAACATAACTATGCATTAAAAATGTAAAATTGGTACGCGCTGAGTTTGATTTAATGACGCTTTCTTGAATAAACGAAGATTCGATAATTCTAAAATCCCTTTCGGAATCAATTTTTTTGTTGAAGCACGCGTTTAACCCGACTGCTCGTCCCAACTTCAAATTGTAATCAAATTTTTGTGTTCTGTACAAAGGTGTTCTGTGATTCTTAAGTTACTAATTTTAGTTGGTTGGCCTTGTTCATCTTAACAGAAAGTTTAATTATTACTTGATGCTGGCGTAACACTCATAACTTTTTCGTGTCAAAAACTTAAATTTTCTTTACTTTTAAATTTCTAGTGAATTTATAATTTGAGCGCAGTAATATACCATGTTATTTCCTATTGCAAACAAATAAATGAGGGACATTGTAGTGTAATTTTACTAGTTCACTTACATAAATTTGGTCGATATATCATCTCGTTTCAATTTTGGAAACGAGTCTTTTCTTTAATAGAAACAATGCGGAAAATAAATATCGCCAGGTTTTTGCTGACAACATTTAATTTTTATGCGGTAGAATGATCACGAGATATTTGATTTTTGCCAGATTTAAGCAAGCCTTTTAAGAATGTGAGTTTTCTTTGATCTGAAATTTGTTTTGTACTTTCATCTAGTTCAAGAGCTGTCCTAGTGTTACTAATGTGTCCAAGGGTTGCGGATGTGCTGTGTTCTCACGAGTGCACTGTTATTCTTCGCATACGTTGTGACCTTTCGAATGAGCCATGATGCTGGGAGTGTATCGTCTTCTGAGGCTTGGATTGCGTGATGGCAAGTGTGTTTTGTTGGTTTATCAGTGATAAACACTTGTATTGTGGCGCTTGCGTATAGAGCAACGCAAGCCTCGTATTTTCAGCAATATTACTGAAAGGAACATTTGTGCTCTTGAATATTCAATGCTCATCTCGCATAAATTTAAACGCTACGGAAGAATTTCGAATATGATAGCGACAAATTTAATGTCATTGCAAATTAATTCAGAATGCAAGATTCATTTGAATATTTATGTCAATGATTAATTTAATCGGCAATGTGATGCACACCCAAACTTAGATAGCTGGATTATCAACGAAGGTGGTCGATTTTCAGGATTGTTTCGTTTTTATGGTGGAATATTTTCGAAAGTTCCAGGTTTATTTTTTGGGCGATCCATGTTAATCAAGCAGATTTGAGAGTTCCGTGCGTTCGCGCGCTTGACATTCCTGCGGCGCTGTAGCTATCATATGTGGGACGGGCTTGGAACTCTAATGAGATTTAAGCCCTTTTACTACATCACGCGGGCTTTTTTGTTGCATAATCTGGAATTTATCGCCAATTTGTCCGCTTACTCCCCTGCGGAATGTGGTCTCTTTTCTCCAAAGGTATGTCGAAAGCTCAACCCTTCTGACAATATCTCTCTCTCTCTCTCTCTCTCTCTCCAAGTTTGCGCTTTGTTCCAACTGCAACATTGCTACTCCTTCATCAAAGTTTCTAAGATGAGATTGTTAATTTGCCTCATTTGCGTTTTTATCATTTGGACATCTCGTCGCTCTCTCACAGTTCCTCGCCGCTATTCCCCTTCTGTTCTTGAAGCGAAATATAAAAGTGTTATAGGTGTCTCGAATGAAATGGCTGGTGTTTATTTTGGTGTTTATGTTTTGGTTTTATCATGGCTTGATCACAGCACGTGCCATGAACGGGAACAAAACTAAAGTTATGAACCTATCAATAGCTGATCCCTAAAATGCATTAGTTGAATGAAAATGTGTTTTTTCTGTAGACCAGCTATTCCTTTTTTTTAAATCATAGTTCATTATTTTAGTGCTGAATGCTTTTGTGCACCCGAATACATTAAGTTGTGTTTAATCTGCAATAATTACAGTAAATATTTTATAACTGTAAAACGATCCATTGTGATTAAAATTTGAATCGTCGCGAAGTTGCGTGTAATCGTCGCGAAGTTGCGTGTAGTAATTTTTATTTATGGCAAAAATTTTGCAACACTAAATTTCGCCATTAATGCCTAAGTAGTTTTGAACAAGGAAAGACATTGCACTATAAATATTTCGAGTCACGTCTCTAACGTTTATGCATATTTTACTTAAGTTCTGAATGTTTTAGTACGTAATTGCTTCTAAGATTTCTGTTTGCACAATTACAGTCTTGAGCCATTGAACTGGTGTTTCACGACAGTTTTGTTACTTTTTGCTAGCCGCAATCCTATCATTTGCTAGAGGTAATTACTCGAGTTTTAGAGCGGTGCTCTCACGGTAATCAAACATCAGCTCTGAGGCACACAACTGCTAGCTGCGTCGCACAACGGTAGGACAAATTACCGCATTAGTATTGAAGTGCTGTGATATGCTAACATCTAGTAAACTTTTATCGGCGTCTTCTAATGAATGTGCTGCACTTTTGCTTCCGTACGACTCTGTGAATTATTGTTAAATTTGAATTTAATAATTTGTGTGGCTGTAACATTGTAATTACATCAATTTTTTCAAAATTCCATGCCAAAACTAGTCAACCCGTGATAATTTCTCTAAATTGCAATGTTATAACTTCATCCATCGATCGTCAAGGAAAAATGAAAAGCAGTTAGCTATCATGTGTATTCAGGAAACCAGAGATGAGTTAACATTGTGCAATGTGGCGTGTGGGACTGGCTGCCTGCTTGTGATATGAATGGCTTCTGCAGCTCGACCGGTGTTTCTACGTAATATGAGAAGCCAGGCCTTCCTGTGCTCGTAGTAGTATAAATAAAGACAAGTGTATTGAGGAATCTTGGAAGGGAGGGGGAGGTTGGTCCGTGTTGTAATATAAGCAATGAAAAGAGATAAAAATAGCAGTAATTCATACCTACCAACATGGCAGAGCTTGCTCGTAGCTTAGGTGTGTTTGGTTTTCTGTAAGAAAATGGCGAAATTTATTTCGAACGCCTTGTCAACCGCAGTTAATTGACTGTTACTTTCCGAGTAGTGAAGTGCGCTTGGATCTAATGCACTGATGTTGAATACCGCAACAAACTCGAATATTCGTTGTACAGTCATTAACTACCGAGACGAATTTCCGGTGTCGATTCAAGTGATGGGCAGGTTGTGTCTCGACACGTACTTGACCGTCAAAATAACACTGTACATTGCTGTGTACATTATTGACACAACTTAACTGGGATACTGAGCAGACTGTGCATTGCGGTATAAAGACGCAAAGTTGTTCCATTTTATTTATTACACTCTGCAATGGCAGATCACAAGCCTTGCTCTACCACTGCACACAGCGCTGACGCCGCTCGGCCATAGCGCTCACGTCCAGATTACACGCGTGCTATGCCCGTCTTCAAATCGAATCACTGCCGCCTGCCCAACTCTCCGCGCAACATGAACGCTATCAATAATGCCAGCCATCCTGAAGGGGCTCCTCCTCGTGAATAAATGGGCGCTGTATCTGTAGCTCTAAACTTGCCCTTTCCATAGCATTCCATTTTACCCTTGAGTTTGTACTGCCTGAATGTATTCATTTGAACGCACATTCATAGTGCATTATTTGACTAACATCAATAGTGTTTTTTTATTCGAGTTTTCATACATTAATTATTTTCGAACGTTTACTGTTGACTCATGAATCTCCGATCTTTTGGTGTTTGATTTGCCTTTGCAGTTTTTATTTGCGCAACCAATAGTTTCTTAGCTCTTTACTGACAAACTGAGTTTCAAAACTCAAAGCAATGCGTGAATGCGCTAATTTTTGCCCAGGGATTGCATCATGAATCGTGAATGAATCTGGATGTCCGCTCCTAATTGTTGCTATTTATGTTCACAAAGATTTTGTTTCCTTGTTTAAATACTGTCTATTGTGTTTAATATTGATCATCAGTGATGTTATTTTCACTTAATGAGATCGTTAAACCCTTCTTTTGTACTTGAAATGATATTTTGGGGCTTGTTCTCCTGTATCATCGCATGCAGTCTTGGGCTGCAGAATCCTACCTGTTGCCATCTTTTCTTCTCTGGCACTGATGCGCTCACGTTGATGGTCGGTTGTTTCTGGTTGGTGAACATATATGAATGCCAGATTACTTACGTCATTGGATTTGAAAAATAAAGTTGCTATAAACAACAATTTACATTAATGAAAATTTTTTTTAAGAGGTTGAGAGATCTGTTTAAATAAATGTTATTATATGTACTTGTCAGAAAATGATTACCAACTCTTTTCGTTGAAAATAATTAATTTTAAAATTCAAATATTTTATTAAATATCCCCTAGGGGAGAGACAACTATTGTATCTATAGGAATTAGTACGTCCAGGGGGGAAATATGAGGTCCCGAGCTGAGAGTTAAGTAGGTCTTTTTGTTGAAATAAAATGTTTTTGTTTTGTTAAGGACCTTCTTTTTTTCGATTTAGTGCTGTCCGGTTTTTCAGCACCTACTACTTTCTTCCTCAATTTTGAACTTGTTCTATAATCTTCTTCCTCAACTATGCACCTTGTGTATAAATTCTACGTTCCCTTTTCTCAATACTAAATGGTGTCTTCCTCCTTCCTCTCTTTGGATCGCCTTTGTTGCGGATTGGAAGACTTGAACTAACATCTAATCTTGCCTAATCTTTTCATTTAACATTTGTGAACTGGTTCCTAAGTGTTGTACATTGTCACGCGGAAAATAACGTTCACTCACATTATTTTTGCAAATTTTTTGTGTGACAGATTTGACTTGACCTGATCTAACATCAAATCTTGTCTAATCTTTTTATTCAACATTTGTTGACTGGTTCCTAAGTGTTCTACATTGTCACGCACAAAATTACATTCAGTCACATAATTTTTGCAAAGTTTTTGTGTGACAGGTTTTATCTTATTTTAACATGTTAAATTTGTTTGATCCACAACACTTCGAGTGCAATTTTCTTATTTCTTGATATGCATAATGTTTTCCTCAATTACGATAGTGTAGTGGTGCTTGAAAAACATTGCGTAACTCCAGGAATGTGCTGTGTTTTTCTATGTCAGTTTGCTGTGCTCCGAATTTAATATTTTTCTCAAAGGGAACATTATGCTCGGTCATCAGCGAAGCTGCGTCCCTAATGACTAGTTGGGAGTGAATCCAACCGTTATTTGGCGCACCTCCTTTTGAAACATTTCGAGGCCAGGTTTGGGGCTCAAGTGAACATCTAGTCTTGATAAATTAGAAAACAAATTCCCTCGTTTACGCATTGCATTCAACTCTGTGTGATCAGCCTGATCCTCCAAGTTTTCTGTGCGTGAACTGTGATGCAGCTTTACAATTTTCAGCGGAAAAAATAATTTCCGACTTTGTTATTTGTTTCCGTTTTGACTGGCTGGAATAAATTTGTGATGCGGTGGGGTGGAGGGTTAATTGCAGTCACCCTGAAGAACCTTCCCCAAGTCTGCCTCTTCTGGCGCTCAGATGCTGCTGACAGTTATTGCCTCGAGAATCGATTGTGGACCACGCGATTCAAGGCAAACGTACACTGTCTCTTTTGCTTCTCTTCTTCTTTACCGCGTGAAGCTTTGGCGACTTAATTTAGTATTCTTTTGCATTTTTGTATCTTGTGTTGGGGCTTGGATAATGCATGTACGACGCATGCGCCCTCCCACTCCATTTATATCCTCGTGCGTAGTTGTTTGTGTATCATTAATTCCACTGCTCTAATGGTTGGTTGTAGCTGTAATACAGCGTGAGAACTTTAAACTTTATCGATTGCAAATCTCTAAAATGTTAATCCGACTGTTAAGCTATTTTACTGGCAAGTGACGTAGTATTACTTCATAGTTTTTGAAGACTTGTGCTGTATGTACTAATGTTTGTGAATTCACATTTATTTGTATCATTATCACTGTCTCTTTCACGAGCAATGTTTACTTTGTGCTTCGAGTGTTATTCTTCCATTAGAACCACCTTTAGCTATTTTCATCGCGTATTAGAGTTTCTTTTTAAAGTTCTTGCGCCTTGCATATCAATTTTCCGGAGTGTGTTCATGTGAGGGTAGGCCGCCCGTTAGTTTTTCTTGATGTGCTATTTAATTCTCGTACCGCCATGAATAATGGCTTAACACGAGTTTCTATGAATATAAACGAGCATAAATTACCTCTCTGCACCCTCCCCCTTCTACTCTCCAATATAAATAAAAAAGGCTCTTGTCATTGGCTCGAAGTTTTTTGTGCTGCTCCTCGCGAATGGTGAGAAACATGGGCAGCGAAGAATGGTTTCCATGTTGAGTTCTTCCCGTAATTTGTATGCCGATGAATTTGGCTTGTTCATTGATTTTTGTGCCTTGCTTCCACGGCTTGTTGCTTTTGAACAGTTGTATTTTTGACTTAACAAAGTAACTGCTGCGGGTTCAACTGAGGTTTATGAATAAGCTCAAATGAAACTGAATTTTTGTTTGCAATACTGAAAAAAACATACATCAAATGGAACGCTTTTTCATTCGACCTATATTAGGCATATTTGAAAGTTGATTTTATGACAACCGATGGATCAGCCCCATTATGAAAATCCCCTCAGAGACCGTCGGATGGTCACCAAGCAACCAACGTGTTAAAGAACTGCTTGTTACATCAGCAAAGGCTCGTTTTTGACGGTATTACTTCGACGACTTGAACTGTATCGATGCGCCCAAGAATAAATGTTGCTGAAGTTTAGTTTAGAAATCGATTTGTCGTCAATATCCCTTGACGCTTCAGTCAAGGTGATACTCGTGTGAAAAATGGCTAATTTTTGGATTGCTACTCATAATGTCAGTCCAAGTCATCGAACTCGTCAATCAATTCTGGAGAACTGAACTGGAACCTCTCATTCGGTCACTGTCGCTCGCAGTCCAACTCTGTTCGATAACAAAGCGTTAACTAACTGCACTCGAGTTCGGTGTCTCCAGTCGAATTCTACGAGGATGAAAGTGTACGTTGGATCTGGCTGCAACCATGCGCTGCTGGTTCATGCCGTCCCTGTGCTCGTCTAGCGAACGCTCCCAAGCTTTTGATGTTACTCAAGGGCATACAGTCATTTATTTCGCATCTCAAGGCAGCGTCACGAGAGGAAATACAGGCTAGGGGTCCCTTTCAATCTTGCATAGACCTCATCGCTTTCTGCTGCTTTTCTCGTATCCATAGCTTCAGTTCCGATTGCTCGGGACTCTCTGTTTCAGAGTAATTTGCTATGAGGCCTACTCGGCTGAATTTCATTTTTTTGCCCCCGAGAGTTTCAACGTTAGCGTCAGCCTCAGCGGTATTTACTGCTAGATTTTTTCTGTAGACCGTACGACGTGCCTTGGAACTCGTGACTTTATTTTTCGCCAGTGGTTGTTTTGGTGCGAAACCACATGCAATGATCACTGATGTATAAACGTGGATGCTCCGTGCAAACATAGCGAACACTGATTAACGTTTTGCTGTGTGAACTCTTCACTTCGTTAATTAAAAAAAACATTATAAGCCCTACATGGGTGTTATAATAAAATTATTTACTAATATATCTAATATTAAGTAAACGGTCTCATTTTAGCTGTTTCTAAAGCTTAGAAGCGAATTTTCCAAATTCCTTGTGGCTGGGCGATGCCCCTGGATGCGTGGGATACAGTGCTCGTAGTTTCGCCCTGTAGCTATTCGATGTGTTTGAGCGACGATGACCAAGGGTTGTTAAATTGATCTTTCTTCTTGTCGAAATCGTCAAGTTTCAGCTTTTTAAAATAAAATGTGAATGAAAAGACCACTCAGCAACTGGCACTTAGTAGGGTTGTCAGATGTTGAATGGTCTTTGTGGTGTAGTATTACTTTAGAAAAGCCTAAACTCGAATATTTTATCCAGTAAATAGCCCAATCTGGCCCCACTGCGATGGACGAGGGACTACGAAAGTGTTGTGCGGACAAGAACAGCCAGTGTGCATGGGAGTGGGATTCTGCTTAATTAAAACAAAACTTCTCCAAAAAACCTAAATCAAAGATCAAGTACGAGTCTGACGTGCTTGTGCCAACAGCAGGCGTACCTTGGGAGCGAAGGAACTGGAAAACTGTTTCTTCTGTTTATAAAATAATTTTCAACAGTAAAGGCTTAGCTGGTGATGAAGAAAAAATACCCATGAGAATTACTTTTTTCTGTAATCGTAACTTCACAGTGTTTTCAAATACTTATTCAAATATATTTACCATAGTTTTTTATTGTAATATTCGGCTGAAATATTTTTTATATGACCACATCAACTTAGTTTCTAATCTTAATTGTGAGTTTAAGACCAGCATTACTTACTGACGTTCGTAAACTGTGGAAGCGACGACACGAAGTGACTGCAAGAGAAGGCTCGCAGTTGCGGGCGATTTGGGCGCTGCCGCCGATGTGTTCGCTTTGATTTACGACACTCGGGGAGAGCGGCACCGCAGAGGTTACGCCGGACCAGACGCCAGGCATCACTTGAGCAATCAGGCGTGGCCTTACGTCGCTAATCTAGCGCCGCGTCTCGGCTGCGAGAGCAAACCTTTTGTCTCAACTTGTATACATCAACCCAATGCAATGCAGACCTTTTTCGAGAGAACGCATCCTTTTGGCAGGGGTTCTCTTTCAGTTTTATGACCTGAGCGTCATTTGAAAATGGTAGTACTTAAACTCAGTGTAGACTCGCTAATATTTCGATAAAATATTTTACTCAAAATTTGTAACACTTTCGTGTGGAATGAAGTAAAGGCGTTGAACATTGAGGTCATTTTCACTTACGTGTGCAATTGTCCAGACCAACATCGCTTCTCGAATTTTTTCCATTCATTAACAAAATCCTATCGGGAAATGGTCAGGTCTGCTAGGTACGATTATGTTAACGAGTTGCTGCGTTTTTTCTTCTGTGTGGCCTGAGTAATAAAATTCGTATGACTTGCGTGATAACGTTCGCATGTGTTTGCAGCGTAGGCTAAGGTGCTCAAAGCAATTCTACAATGGAGCGTGATGCCACACCTTGTCGTTCGTGGCATTGCTGCTCTTAGATATTTCCGCAAAGTTAACGACTAGTAATTTGAGCTCATCGGCTCGCTTCTTAATACATCCAGCGTGGAGTTCGTGTCGCGTGTGAGAGCTCTGAATGCAGTGTTTGTTTCATCGCTGGAGACGGCCACTTGTGTTTTGTTTCAGGTGGCGTTAACAGAATATGAATTTAATTTTGCACATTGTCTACATAACTTTATTGAGGTGGTGTTTTTGAAACAGGCAGATGAATGAGTTTCTGTCTTTGAATGATCTTTCCTCACTATTCGATTGGGTGGCTTACTTGCATGCTAGAATTTTTATGAAAATTTAACTATTTCTTAAAAACGTATTTTGTGATTAGAAAATAAGAATGAAGTTGCTGAGCTATAGCCTCTTTTACTCTATTAGCATGTCTCGCTTTATTATAAATAGTTATTGTGGGATGAGTGCTTGTGTTCGTTTATATTTTCCAGTTTCAACTGCCGTTTGGAAAATTCCTTTGAACTTTTAGAATTCTCCTTTGAAATCCAAAGCCCCTGCTAGGGCCTCTTTACTCTTAGTTTGTCGTTTTGTGGCTGTTTCGCAATTTTAAACTAAACGTAAGATGATGACTTTTACAACACAATTTACCCACAAAAAATGGAAAACGCTCCCTTCGTTGCGCCGAATTATTCTGTTTGGGTTTGTGTTTCTATACAAATATAGGACTGACGCCAAGACAGAAAATGAGTTTGAGTAAATTTTCTGGGGGCATTTCCTGATGCCGGTGAGTCGTCCCTTGATAACACGGTAGCCATCTGCTGCCAATATTCCCGCAATTTCGCTTTTTGTTCGTGGAAAATAACTCAACGAGATCTTATTTTTGTCTCGTTTCTCTCAATCATTATCATTGTTTATATCTGGCTTTAATATTGACTTATGATTTGTTTAAAGAAAACCCATGTCATTTCAATAAGTTATTTTTGCGTTGATGTTATGTTGTTTCTGCGCATCACTGAGCATTTTTCTTCGAGTTTGTTTTCATCGAACAAATAGAGATATTGTATTATGTTCAGAGGATTTATGTTGCTGTTAGGGAGACTTGAGCTAACTTATTTAATCTAATCGTAGGTTTTCTTGCTGGTAAAATGAGTCTTTCAAATTTCTCAAATTAATTATTTGCTCATTCGTACGGTCTGTGAGCTATAGTCTTCCTGTGTTTTAGTTATTGCATTTCGAGAAATGTTCAATTCGTCTCCTCGTGGTGATTTGAAGTGATAGTTGAGTGGAAAGCGCTTGACGCATGATGGAGCATCTCGAGAATACAATTAGCATGTGAAGCCCCTCACTCGAAGCGCATGTGCCTGGCAGAAGCCCTGCTGAGGAGCGGCGCTCTCTCTGTGAGCCGCCAGCACATTCCTGATCGAGATTCCATTATCGCCTCTAATCCCCTATCAATCAGAATCTCGTTTATTTATGAATTTTGTTAGCATGAGCGATGTGCCGAGATTATTGCTCCCTACGCGCCACATTATGCGTCTTTTTTGCGCTCCGTGATCGATAATCTGTATTATTTTAATCTCTCTCACCATGTCGCCCATGATCGGCTTTTTGAATTCATTGATGCGATGTGCAACGTGCAGTAAGTGCCTCAGCTTTCGCACTAATCTCTTGCAAATTATGGCCGCCTAATGATCATGATTAATGTGAAACCTAAGCTTTATTTATTGCCTTATTTTCTCCGAAAGTTTTGTAGTGTAACTGCACGGCGAGGTCAATGCTGTAGATTATTTATTCTGGTAATGGTGGTGGAAGATTGTTACTGAGGTCGGCTCAATGATTTTACGTGTATCATTAATGTTTCTCAAAGTTAAATGCTACCTCCTTCTTTGCTTAATGAGTGTGGTTTCTTGTAATCCCCTGTGATCTGCTCTATGGATGCAAAAATGGCATATTTTTAGGATCGTTTACGTTACACTGCCTACTCTTTATGTCTTCTGCTTTTTTGGTGTTCCGTTACGAC
>JACJUY010000059.1:361951-400847 GCA_014220935.1 Platorchestia sp. MABIK
CCAAGACGAACCAAAGCTATTAAATTTACGTGGCCACAGTTCAGTTCCCAGTGCATCCTTGACTTTGCGCATGGTCGTAGTGTTGCAAATGTGTATTTAGATGTACTCGTACTGTGTGTGGACTGTCTTTCGTAAGCAACAAAGCTGGGATGGCTTTCTTTGCCTTCACGTATGACAATTATACCATACTCTATGTACATAAGTCTCCCTATCTCGCCATAACACCAAGGAAGCCAAAGGGGTGAAGAGCAGGCAGTGTTACGTAGAAGATTTTAAAAATTTGCAATTTTTATATGCGGTGAACCGATCACAGGGAAACAATCTTAAGGTTTAGTTTTAGATATTAATTATTACTAGTACCTTAGATATTATTATTATAGAAATGTGCGGGAAATATTAAACGACTAATATTGTTGCAATTGAAGGCATGCCTCGTCCTACTGCTGGTGATCCTGCAAGACAAACATTCCAGCTTGAGTTGTTGCAACGCTACGTTGTCGCTCGCTTGCACTTGCCATGCCAGGTCATGAGGAGCATCCGAAATTTGTTTTGGACGGGCCGGCGGCAAAGTTTAGTGGTGGCCGCTTCTGTTTGGTGGCCGCTGACCGCCGTGCTAATCCGACAGGTGAAGTCTGTTGACAGTAACGGCCCATTAGCGGCCTCCGCTCCTACTTTCCCTGTCACTTTTGCTGCCCGCTGCGGCAACTCGTCCCGCACCAAGTGCACCTATTGTGGACTTGCTAGCGCTAATCCTGAGTGACATGGGTAGGCGCTTGTGGCAAATGACTAATCTTGTTGCAATTGAAGGCATGGTTTGAACACGCAATTCCAATCCTGCATCGTTTCAGGGGATCTGGCTTGAACTTGCAATGACCTGCCCTGCGTCAACCGTTTCTAGTGGTTTAAATATACAGGAAGTAATCGAGCGCTAATGAGGACTTGCTGTGAGCGGGCAATAGCCGATCATGAATGTCCAGAGGCATGTGTCAACTGGGAGAATGTTGTGTCAATTCACGATGGACCAGAAACAACTGTTATTGCATGGCTGAAGCTTGCAAGGATTAATTCTGGGTTGCGGTAAATAAGAGATGACTGCTTAAAGATTCATGCTAACTGTAGGGTTGACTGTAAAAGTGGAATGGCTGTTTTTGTTTAGTTGGATGAGAGGATTTAATAAGCTTAGTGACTTATGAAATCCTCTAAAAATTGTGTAGTTTTTCCTGTAATATTTTGCAAGCCTGCTACTGCAAAGCTGAATGTTCTGTAAGTACTACATTGGGCAATAGGGGAAACAAAATCTGTGTGTTGTCTACATTTTTTAGTCTTCGTCTAGCAGCGTCTGGTGAAGGTGTGAACTCTCAGTATTACAGTGATCAAAATTTTCACTTTTTTTCTCAAGAAGTCAAGCTTCGCAGTTTCATGGGTTGACTTCATTTGCGTTCCAGCTCCCCTTTTACTGATCAGAACGAGAAATGAATGGAAAGACCTGGGCTCTCACCCTGTTACGTGGAGGTCGTTGATAAACGTGACCGCAGATTTGAAGGTGCGAAGGATCGCTATTTGCAAACTGAAAAACTAGCCATATCTCCCCTATCGTGCCAAAACACCAAAAAAACGAGCCTCTAGAAATATCATTTTGCTTATTTTAAGAACGCCACTATGAGCCCGATACACCTGGCTGCAGAAGGGTCTGTAAATGCTAGCTCGAAGTGCAGCCAGGAAGCCCCTGCTTTCCGAGGCTGTTAAGAAACTGCCGAATTCCTACAGATAGTATAAGGATTGAACATCAGAACACTAGTGGAAGTGGATGTTCAGGGACGAAAGTATGTTCATTTGATCAATGAAACACAAAGGTAGCTCGTTCCCCGATCAATGTGTCCGAATACGACTCTTTAGCTGTACTGTGTTAAAACAGTGAAACGTCCAGATGGTGCGATAGCGTGCGGCGCCTTATAGTGGTAGCAAACCAGGAGTGGACTTTGTTTGCATCTTGCGAGGAAATGTCAGTGACCAGGGCTAACTTGATTGAGTTTTACGTTCAACTAATCATAAGTGTATAGAATTTCTAGGCTATTGTGTGCAATGCTAGTTTTCTCTTCGCTATATGCATTTACTCAAATATTCTAGGATATCTACCTATCGCTAGGAATTTATTCTACAATATTTAAATAGCTATTTCGTTACAAATCATTGCATTTTCAGTAGGATGCCGAAAGGTTAAGTTTGTAGTCTCTGCGAAGGCGTGTTCGATGATGCAGACATATTCTGGCACAAGATGTTCGTCAAGTTACCTTTTGGAAAGGTAATTAATTTCATATCTTTTTGTTTATGTTACTATCTCATGTGATTTTATCTTCTTAATTTCATCACATTTATTGTATTAAAATATTACTTATGCTTTAAATAAACGTAAAAATGTTTTTACTTCTGTGGTTTCATATGTGGCCGTGTCAGCAACAAGCGCACCAATCCTCTGTTACAACAGCACGCAGGTCCAGCCTACGTCTGCAGTTTAAATTGTAGAACTGCATGCTGAACGTGGGAATGATGATGGAAGGTGAGCACTATTGAATGCCATGGCGCGATGCTGTTCTCAGGTAATTATTACTGAGGACATCCCTGCAGACCAGGGCGCGAGGCGGTCCCGCGGGGCACGGCGGCGCGGCTGTCCTTGGATGGGAACCCTTTCTATTCCGGAGCGCTGTTCCTCAGGTCCACTTGTTACTGTGTACACTGATGGAAACTAGCCCGTTGTTACTGTGTACACTGTTGGAAACTAGTCCGTTGTTACTGTGTACACTGATGGAAACAAGCCCGTTGTTACTGTGTACACTGATGGAAACTACCCCGTTGTTACTGTGTACACTGATGGAAACTACCCCGTTGTTACTGTGTACACTGATGGAAACTAGCCCGTTGTTACTGTCTTCACTGATGGAAACTAGCCCGTTGTTACTGTCTTCACTGCTGGAAACAAGCCCGTTGTTACTGTGTACTCTGATGGAAACTAGCCCGTTGTTTCTGTGTACACTGCTGGAAACAAGCCCGTTGTTACTGTGTACACTGCTGGAAACTAGCCCGTTGTTACTGTCTTCACTGCTGGAAACAGGCCCGTTGTTACTATGTACACTGATGGAAACTAGCCCGTTGTTACTGTCTTCACTGCTGGAAACAAACCCGTTGTTACTGTGTACACTGATGGAAACTAGCCCGTTGTTACTGTGTACTCTGATGGAAACTAGCCCGTTGTTTCTGTGTACACTGCTGGAAACAAGCCCGTTGTTACTGTGTACACTGCTGGAAACTAGCCCGTTGTTGCTGTGTGCACTGATGGAAACAAGCCCGTTGTTACTGTGTACACTGCTGGAAACAAGCCCGTTGTTGCTGTGTACACTGATGGAAACTAGCCCGTTGTTACTGTCTTCACTGCTGGAAACAAGCCCGTTTTTACTGTGTACACTGATGGAAACTAGCCCGTTTTTACTGTCTTCACTGCTGGAAACAAGCCCGTTGTTACTGTCTTCACTGCCGGAAACTAGCCCGTTCTTACTGTCTTCACTGCTGGAAACAAGCCCGTTGTTACTGTCTTCACTGCCGGAAACTAGCCCGTTCTTACTGTCTTCACTGCTGGAAGCAAGCCCGTTGTTACTGTCTTCACTGCTGGAAACTAGCCGGTTGTTACTGTCTTCACTGCTGGAAACAAGCCCGTTGTTACTGTGTACACTGCTGGAAACTAGCCCGTTGTTACTGTGTACACTGATAGAAAATAGCCCGTTGTTACTGCGTACATTGATGGAAACTTCCCCGTTTTTACTGTCTCCCCTGCTGGAAACTAGCCCGTTGTTACTGTCTTCACTGCTGGAAACAAGCCCGTTGTTTCTGTGTACACTGATGGAAGTTAGCCCGTTGTTTCTGTGTACACTGATGGAAACGAGCCCGATTATTAATCCTATCTATTTTAATGCATTGCATTAATCTACCTTAATAGATATATTGGTTTTGCCTATTGGTTGAAAATTAGGTTGCTGCAAGTTAATGCAATTTTTTAGTTATGTTCAAAAAAGCCTGGCGTACCAGAGAGGTTGCCGACGTAACTCGTACTGAATATGCCGTATCCCCCGGAGATTTTGCTGTGTCTTTTCGGCATTTGTGGTGTTGAACTAATGCAATATGGGTCCAATTGACTGGCTTTCGTTAGTCTATGCTGCGCAAAATTTGTTCGTTTTAAGATAAAGCACCTCGTTTGTTCGGACAGGGTAGAAAAGGCCTTGTGTCTTGAGAAGTCCAGATTGAGTTATGCAGAAGGCAATCAGCTGCTTGATAAAGGCATCTCTTAAGACGCCCTTATAAAGCCCACTCTCTAGAGGTGGAGACGGAGAAGGAAAGAGAGGAGGCTTTACTGGTCTGGCTGTCTCTGAGATACACCTAACTCTATTGATGAGGCCCTGAAAAAGTTTCTGCTCCGTGTGTGGATATTTGCATTTTTCACACCCACGCTAGCAATACATCAATTTGAATTGGTTCCCCCTATAAAACGCTGATGAATTGGTTTGTCATACAAATTTTTCCTTATTTTCTTCATTTGGTACAGCTATTTGAGCTTGTTTACCTGGCATTTGCGTATTTTTACAAAAAAACTATGAAAATCATTGCATGACATTGTGCGCCTGTCGATACCTATTGTTCCGATTTATTCTAAGAGGTTGAGTTTGTTCATTCATGTTAATTTCTTCCACCAATTCGAACTGGGCGACAGAATAAGTTTAAACATCCGACAAACCGATCTTTATTGCAGCCTTTACGTCAAAGGTATTAGTACCCTCACTGATGAAGAATAATGTGAACTAGACTTGGCAGTGCGTTCTCTTTCAATAATGCGGAACTTCAATGCAAGTCTCGATCATCAAAGTCAAATTTTGAATGATTCTTAACTCATCCAGCGCTTAGGAATCCTGTGTAGCTCATCTTCCCTTCATTCATCATTTCACTGAAATGACTCGCAAAAAAAGTGTGGAAGTTAGATAAAATTTACCCCATTGTTTTGTATGAAGAAGAAACTTCACTGAGAGATCATAAAGTCGATGTGCCAAAGCACTCTCGGGAGATGGCTTTTTCTGATCAAGCAAGCGAAAGTTTTTGAAGTGTGTATCTAAAATTCAAAGCAGACAGAATGATCGTCTTCGAGACAGAGGCTCCGAAAGCTAACGCTCCAACTTGGCTCGTCTCCATTGTTCACGAGGAGCTCATTTTGCGCCGCCGAGTTAGATGGCCTGCAAACTTTGAAGCCTTTCATTATAGGCAAGATTTTGCTGAGTCTCTCCGCTCGCTCACTTTCCAGGGTGTTTGTAGATTACTCTTCTAGCTTGCTACAACTTAGCCCGGCCAACTTCGTGGCTCTCCAGCTGCATCCTGCCTTCCTTCTGTGGCTCTCGATCGTCAGGTGGCTTCTCAGGCATTGTTGGAGGGCCATCATGTGTAGCTGCAGTCATCTCTGCTCTAATGTCTAATTTAATAGTCGTGAGATCTTCATTACCTACGTAGTACGCACCAACTGATTTATTGCCATTCATTTTCATTCCTTTCTTCTATCGCTCTGCCAAATTCTTCTTTCTTAATATTTTTTCAAGTATAGCCCAGACTCATAGGGCTCGGCCAATGACCGTTATAACATCGTTTAATTTATTTGAGAATGTACTATTTTGAGAGCAGTTGGTGGTGCAGAGCAGGAACAGACTTGCCGGTCAGGTTTTGGTCCGATTAACATCAATTTGATTCCTGTGCTCGGGTAATAAATCAACGTTGCTCTCTAAACTAGCGTCTAGCTGCGGCAGCTGATAATTCCTGAGTCCTGTGCTCTATCATAGAAGCTTTTCACCCGAGTTAGTGGTCGTTCGTTGTTTCTCTAGATGGGTGTACGAGCTGCGCAATTTGATTTACGTGCTGCGCTTGTGCACGCCAGAAATGCAATCCACTTATTACTGGAGCTCGAAATTAATGCATCTTCTATAATAAGTGTGTTTGGTTTGTCATTAAAATTGGATCAGCCCATAACTGATGGTGAGGGCTTAGTTCTTGCTCTCCCAGTGCATCTAGGCGGCGTGATCAGGCTTTATAGAACCCACAGCTATTCTTCCATTGGATACAAAATTGAAGAATTCCATGAATAACTAAAACGAGCTCTTTGCATGAATTCATTACGTGTGGAAAAGCGACAACATTTATTTTAGCCAGATGAACTTTTCTTTATAATTACTTCGTAAAATTTTCATCATTCTTAATGTTTCCATTTCATAGAAACGTCAGTAGGACTTGTAAGCGTTTTGTTTCTAACTCTGTTTTGGGAGCGTTAAATTTTATTCGATTTACCAGTTTAACTTATGTTTTTCTTATCCTGTTTTCACTCTGCATGCTTACAGGCGTAGTTTTAATCAATGTTACTGGTGAGGGGTTTTCACTGTGCATTTTGGAGTTCGGTTCCCAGACTTCACTTTCTATCATTTTGTGTTGTTGGCTCAGTCGTGACTCGAAATCATTCGATCGCTTGTTCACCGGAAACATCTGTTGAGGCGCGGATCGGAGCCGTCTTCGAAGTGTCGGATGCTGCTGATATCAAATACGGCGTTTTGACATGCTTCAATTACGGACCCGCTCCGGCCTCGCTGTAGCGCGCAGGTCGAGCAGGTTTTGCAGCGCTGCCAATCTCTGATTTGTTATTGATGTTTGGTGTAGCAAATAAGTTTGGGGGTTGCGTCTCGAATCCGGTTTGCGTGATTAGCCTTTTCTATTTACTCGACGGCTTTTCAAAAAATTTGTTTTATGGTTGTTCGCGTAGAAAATGCGTCGCCTTCAGATATTCCTTTTATCAAATGTTCATGCTCACACAGTTTTAGTAACGCTATTTGCCCTGCACCTATTCTTAGACAAATAGGAAACGAGGATATTTTCTGTTGTATTTCATTCTGGTATTGTGATGTTCCGCATTGTAATACGCAAACCTTTTGATCCTTTTTCTGTTATTTGAGTTGTTTTTGGCTCAAGGCTTGAAGTGATATGAGCTTATCAGTATAATATGGGATGAACAGCTCATGATTTGCTACAGAAAATCATAGATCTAATGAAATTGACGGTTGAACCTGTGCATCGGGAGCTTCCACTGTAAAATACATACTTCCTAAATCGACCGGGTGACGTTACATACATTTCGGATCAAGTGGGAGGCTGTACGTGTGGTGTGGTGTTGAGCTGAATTTTACTCCTCAGTTTGGAAGGGAAAGGTGCCTGGGCTCACACACGAGCCGTCATACTGTTGCGACGAAGTCTTTGTCTTGTTTTCATATTATGTTATTCTCCAGTTCTACCCCTCGTATCTTATTCATTGATCATCGAACTAAGAAACTTCAGGAAGGGACCTTCTCATTGATTGTCCTTTTCCTCTCTTGGTCGTGTGTGTGGTGGAAGACGTTATGCGAACGATGTACCTCCCGCATTAGTTTTCTCTATGTTCCTCATTCATTTCCTACTTTAATCCCCTTCAGCTTAAAAATGTTCTTGTTTGCCGACCTGTAAATTTATTCCATTTAAGAAGGACAATACTTCTTATTGGCTTATCAGTGTTTACATGTTTTGGTGTGTTTTGTATGTTACAAAAGCGTGTTTGAAAATTTATGAAGTATATTTCACGTTTTTTTCTATATATTCGTAAATGAAAATTGTAATCGTGATCATTTGAAAATATTAACCTTCGTATGAGTCATAAATATTGACGCTGATGAAGCAGTTTTAGTCGTACCTCTGGTTTTACAAAGAAAGCATAAATTGGTACATGCTCCCGTATTATTTCCATTCTTTGCCGTTATGTGACAATTTCTTCATCATGGAGATGTTTCTTGTATTATTTTTCTCTGTCGTGTTGACTCGAGATTTTTTGTGAGTTTTTGAGTTTTTACACCTATATATAATGGAAACGTTTTTGATTCACTCTCGTGTGTTAATTTCTGTACGTTCAGTATTGCCCAGCATTCAAAGTGTTCATGTCATAACACTTTTTACTTACTTTCTGGAATTGAATATCCATAAATTGAAGTTTCGTCGGGGAGGGAAGCTATTAAAATTTTTATTGGTAAGTATAAAATATTATTCAGAAACCTGTTAGAACTCATGAAGATGCATAGTTAAATTTAACTAGAAAAACCTTTCTGAAAGTACGGCTTTGTGGAAGTTTTTGCGAAGCTTGATGAGCGGTGCTTTAATTCATTTGGCTGTTCATCAAGACGAGTATTTCAGCGCGCAGCACATGTGAACCCTGCAAGTATCACACTTTACAAAGGGGGAATTAATGAGGGGCCACTCGGTAGCGATAAGCGTCTCGTTTTAAATGCGCCTCGAGGTGTCCGTACAGCTCGTTTGGTTGCACCCATCCCCATTTATCGGGGATTATGGCGGTTTTCTATTCATTTTGCGGAGCTAGTTTGCATAAGTAATTCTACGTAGTTGGTCCGGGATGATTTACTTGTGTCCTGTGCCACCCAGATGGGGCCGATATGGCGCGTCGCCTGTCATAATAGCAGAGCGGGCTGCCTTCTAAGCGGCCCAATTACCGCCTTTTTGCTCTTCTTCGCTCGCACTCTCACTTAATCTGCCAACTCAATAAAATATTGGCGCCGTGTTAAAACAATGAACACCTTGCTGCTTCTCGTGCTTATTTGAATGATTTTATTTCGAGTTCTGCCATAACTTATCAGGTAAATAAAGATCGGCCTCGAATTTATTGAAACTGCTACTCTGTGAATAAATTTTGGACGTTTTGCACGTTTTCATATTTAAAGTTATTTGGAATTAAGTGCAATGAAAATTCGTGTATGATTGGATAAAAACATATCTCCTGTGCAATTTTGGTCTAATTGAGTTATTAAATAATATTACTCTTTTCTTTAGAACTTCCCAGCTTCGCAGATTTACCTCTGTGATTTCAAAATCGTACTTCGTAGTTGCTACGAATTTTTCGTTAAATCAAATTGATGCATTTTTGACTGCCCTTCCTTGAGAATATTTCAAAAGTTCATTCTTCGTTACATAAGTCTCAAGTTGTAGTTTCTTATTCTCTGCCAATAAATAAATCCTTCATGAAATGTTCAGTCTGCCATTTCGCGACTTGTAGTTTAGAGCTAAAATTGCGCCTTGTGTGTGTTTATTGCGCTATAAAGCTACGTGTGTTTCAGCCAATGCTGTTACGCCTCTTTCGTCCATACTTGGAGAAAGCTAACCATACATTTTGGCGGTAGGTGACCTCTTCATTTTTAGGATTGGAGGGTGTGGAACGTAAAACACTGAAAGCCATTCATTACTTTCTCGAGACATTATCGTCTTAGATGTGTCAAAGTATTTCTTGAATGCTCTTCATTCTACAGAAATTCGGTTCAGTCTGATGAACTCGTAACCGTGGGAATGCTTCCAATGCTACTTTTGAGGTCTTCGCTTTGACCGAAATCTCTGAATTGGTCACCACTGCTCGATACCAATCGAGTGCGAGTTAAAATTGATAAAAAAATCCTACATATACTCTAAAGCTCAGAAATTCGACTTGTAAAACAAATGGATGGAGATGTTAACATTACGTAAGAACACCAATAATCGCCCTGAACTGGTAGTGACTACAGAGACGATGTTGCGTGGAGTGTCGCATTGAGGACCGAGTTTGGCCTGCCTGCACTGTATAGAGAGAGGCGCCGTGTAGCACCTCCTGCTTCCGAAGGAGTTACGGCCTTCACCTGCTGTAGAACACGGCTACTATTTTGAGGCGTTTGGGCTGACCGCCGCCTCCTCTTTATTGAGCCCTTGCTGACGTTTATGCCTCTTAATTGGAAGTCAGCTTTGGAATAGATCCATTAGACTCCGGCACTCGGACTATATGTTTTATTTTAAGCGCGGCTCTGAGAGAAGTCTTCTTAAAAGTTGGTGTTGGTCGGGCGCTGTGAGACACCCACGGGATTTGCGCCCTAAGTCTGTGTTAGCTCGTGTGTTTCTTTCTCTACCGCAACTAATGCGCGACTTTCAAAACAACTTATTTTGCATCGGGTCCACCGTAATTTTTTATCTCGGCACATTTGGCATTGGGTCTGCCTTTATTTTTTACATTTTCAGGAAAGAAATATGCTTACTTGAGCTGTGCAGGTTTCTTAGTCATGTTGGAATTTAATTTTGTAGTATTTAAGTACACTTTCTATCATACTTCTGCAAAACTCCGGAATCGAGTTTTCTCGATTTTAAAAACTGCTGTTCATCGTACATGTTTGTTTTAAAATCTTAAAACACCGAAGAATAAGAAAAATCAATTCCGAAAAGGCAACCTCAATAAGACAGTAAGCCTGGCGACGAGAGTACACAGTTTTTACTTTTTATAGTTATTTTTGTAAGCTAATGAATGAGGTAATTTCCATTAATGTCTGACTTGTCTTCGGTGACGTGAATGCGTATTGACTACAGGTTGTCCATTCCCCTTGAATTTACCTCAAATAATTTTCCATACATCAGATGGAGCAAAGAAATCGAAATCGAATGATGTAGTAAATCATTTTAATTTACTTCAAATAATTTTCCACGCATCAGATGGATCAAAGAAATTGTCATCTTGCAATGTAGTAAATCATGGCAGTGCTACTGCCATTAAAAAACCTTCAGAAATACAAGGTGTGCATTGCTGTGGTGGCGTGGAGAGGAAGCTCGATCGGAAGCATCCATTTGCGGGTTGTCGGGTTTTGTATATTAATTAACAATGTATTTCAATTCTTACCATTTTCAGTATCAAATGTTTTTACGATACATTGTCTTACTTCTTCACTTAACGTCTTAATGTACTGGCTCCGTGGCAGCAGAATTTACAATTAATCTCGCGTAGTGGCTTTACGTCGTCGGGACAGTTTGCGTTACTAATTTTGTGTGTCAATTTTTTTACACAGCTGTTGATTTCAAGTTTTTAGATCAATGCATTTCTCGTTTACCTGTTCGTGTTGAACTAATCTTTTGCATTTTTAAAATCATTTGGTGAGCCGTCAATGCCCGTCAGTTCCGTTATGTAGATAGGTTCTAATGGTTATCTCTTCTTCCTCTGCGAGAACTGGCTGTAAATATATCGCGCTAGTTCAACTTGCGTCAATTTTCAAGTGACTGACTCGGTTCCGTGCCTCTCTTATACAATACTCGATTCTTATATATTGCTCGTAACAGTTTGTTCCATCAAAATCGCGTAACTTTCCTTTCATGATTTTGCTAATTACTGTGTATAATTTCTATCATTTATTTCGAGATTTTTTTTTGCCGTACTATTGTAATCGATTCAAGACTAATATTTCTTTCAGTGTTATTGCCATTTCACTGCTATATTCCGCTCCTCTCTCTCGGTAGAGTGAAGTATTCAAGCGTTCCGTGAGATTCTATTGAAGCAGAGAGGTTCCTGCTTTCTGTGCGAGGATAAACGCGAGTTTACAGAAAACTCTGCTGGTTTTAACGGCGGACAAAATGAGGCATCCGGAAGCAGGAACCAAAATAAGGACCTGCCTTTACAACAACAACTCCGCAACAGCCCGCTCTGCTCGGTGCCCGGCCTCCTGGACTGGAGGAGTTAGGCTGAACTTCTCGTGTCCTCAAACGGGTGGTCATGAACGGTCATCTTCCTTGTTCCGATACTGGGGTGCGTCAAATTGTACTGGTGCACGTCTACTGCACCCCTTTGTGCCGACTGAAACGCCTTATCGAGCGCATCGATTTGTGAATACAGCCTATGTAATTACAGGTGGTTGGGGAAGGTTGACGGCGAGTTTCTTAGTGCGAAGATATTTCCAAATTGAATATTTTTATTTTCAAATTAATATTGTCGTTGGTTTGCGCAACTTGGACCTAGCGCCTACCTCGTATCTGGCACAACTGAATTTCGCTCAAATTTTCAGTTGCCCCCACAACTGACTGCAAGCCTTCATGTTTCTTTCAGCTTGCATATTATCTACTACTCGTATTACGGCGGATGCATTCCGGAGTGGTTTGGTGTTCCATTGGAAAGAAGCGATACAAAATTAGACATCACAATTTACGTTCTTCACACGTGTTTTCTATCACGTATTTTTACCAAAATATTGACCATTTCGGGTATCATGTATTTGTTCATTCAATTCAGTAATGGGAGTATAAATGAGAATATTGTTGCCCTTAAATACAGTAATAGGGACTTTTTTCACTTGAGTATGGTACTTTCCTTCAATTATTTTGAATTCTGTTTCAGATTATGTAGTATTTTATTTTATTCCGACTTTTTAATTTGTCAATCAAAAATTGGCGAATATTGGGAAATTAATCTGTGCTTGTCATTACACCTACTCAGCTTGTATGCTAAATTTTGTTCATTTTCATCACCTGCCATCAAACTTTGCTTCTCGGAATATACCCCGTGATGAGTATTCTTGCAGTGTCGGCGGAGCCTCTAATTCTGATTGTATTGTAATTTTCGGTCCGTTTGATAACTTCTCACAAAGGCAAGCTCTTCATCGAGCATTTGATGGCAACGAGCAATGGAAATGCCTTCATTATCTCCAGGTATCAATTGCGCTGTAATTTACTGTGTGTCTATGGCATCTTTGAAATCTATAAATTGCTCGTGTTCTTTCATGAATAATTTTGGTCTAGGCAGCGATGGAATTATACGCAATAAAGGCCGAAATTTGACTGGAATTCGAGCGCTAAAAGTGCGGCTGAGAACCGCTTTCTTTCGGTCTCATTTGACTGGCAAATTTTCGCACCTTGGACGATTTTATGCTAATCTCCTAGAATATTTCCAAGGCCCTTTGAGAGAGGGGGTCATCCCTCCTTTTCTCGTCGTGTTGACTTTTGACTTCATTACGTCGCTTTATTTGCGTCAGTTTTGCTTCGCTTCTTCGGTGCTTGGCTCCTTTGCACCTCGCTTTTTATTGTCAAACTTCTGATTTTCTGCCATGACCCAAACTTGGTGTTTCTCATCAAAACAAAGTTCTGGATTCAAGGAAAACGTCCGCAATGCCTTTTGTTGAAGAATTTTCTCTTGTTCCAAATTTTTTTCATTATTTTAAATACTCTTTAAACGAATACAATTAACTTCTACAATTCATATAAATACAGAACCTTCAAAACTCTCCGAAATATTTGTGCTTACATGCCTAATTTTTTTACCGCTGAAGAGCAAACAAAGTTACTGCCACTTTCGCAGCTAAATTACTTTTTTGAATAAGTGCCAAAATGGAGAAATCTGCCTTGAACGATTATTTTAGAATTCATTTTTTCCTTTACTGGAAGAAATAACCTGTCGGCCTGCTTGAGGTCGGGAAAGATGTTTATAATACTAGGCATGAGAGATCCCAATTTTTATAGGCATTTCGTACCGTTCTGATAGTCGTGCTGTGAATCTACCGTGCATGCTTGCCAGCTTGCCGAGTACGCTGAGCTGTCCTCACGATGGCGCTGTAACGCATTCACCCTGTGGAACTCTCAGTCCTCTTCTAAGTGCTTACGCTGAAGACCTGTTTGACTCTTCTCAAGTCTTTGTGTTCCCCTCACTTTCTAGGATCAGTTTTCAGATTGCCTTTTCCCAGAGGACCAGTTTTGTCGCTTCTGTTTCCACACGCTCCTCCATTCGAGAGAAACTTCCCTCTTGCCTCCTGGTGTCATGGGATCGCTTCAAATTCTCTGTGCTTCGGTGTGAACTTAGCTTCGTGTAAACAGGTATGCGCTACACAAACTCTCTTCTCTTTATTCAACCGAAGAAAATTACTCTGCGAATGTTAAGTGCGAATGTATTGCGTCTCCACTCTATTTGTTCAAGCTCGGAAGATTACGCGCTGGGTTACGGAAGATTACGAATTATTACGATTACGATTATTACGATTACGGATTATGAGTGGGGAAGATTACGCGCTGGGAAAACTATTTGTCTAATTAAATTGATGTATTTTTGTTAGAGTGTTAATTCTGATATTCAAAGTAGCTGTCAAACGCTCGTCTCTTGCGCGCTGTCCTATTCGATTTGTAGCTTGACAACTACTTAGCTTTTATACTAATAGGAGGATCTGTTAAGTCGTGATATTAAATTAGGAGCTCATTACAGTTTGTTCAATCGTCATTCTTGAAAGGACCTTTTATTTAATTGAAATAAAGTGCATGACGAGACATTTTTAAACGTGAATAAACAACATTGCTCGGCTCCGCAGATCATGGCAAAATTAACCCGTGTGTTTTGCGCTGAACTCGCGGCTTGTTTAGGGAGGGCGGGATTTGTGAAACGGCCTCCTTTGTTGCATCCTATTTTACCTGAGCTTCTGAAGCCGACCCTAAAGTGCCTTCGGGCGGCGTTTCCTTGCCTCTGCTTTCAGTCAAGTTCCGTAAAGCGAGTTTACACTCGTGCATTAGTGTTGCCACTCCGGGGATTTCTGCGCCAACTTGCAACAGCTCTTCTTTTGCTCAAGTTTAATTGTTCTTTTAAATGGCGAGGAGTCTGTGAGTCTGAGCATCTTTCGCTTGCAATCGTACGAGTTTCTGAGCTTCATCTGACTTCTGAAGCAACAACAACAACCGTGTGCGTAAAAGTCGAGTTTGTTTCGTATGGTTTAGATAGACAATGCTCTCTGACTAGTTCGCTGTAACAGTTTGCTTCCTCTTTATTCGTCTGCGCCTTTCTGTGGAAGGAGAGAGATGCTCTCATGGTGTTGTCCTTCAGCGCATCTTGGGGATAATTAGCGCGCTTTACGGGTTCCGCAGGATTCTTGGGCTCAACTAGGGGAAGGGAAGGAATGCTGATGGTGTGCTGCGTTGAGGCGTGCTCTGTAGAAATATCACTGCTGATAGATGGTGTTCCTCCCTACTCTCCGTGAAGTCAGAAGAGCATTGTCATTTGGTAAGCTGTATAGAACTAGTGTTCTTCCTTTTTTCTCTCTCTCTCTCGTAAGCAAATTTCTATTTTTCAGTTTCTGAGTTTTTTCTCTCATAAGCCTATATCTTCTGATGAGAGCTGTCTTTTGTGTAGCGATCTACTGTACATTCTTCAAGTTTTATTACTATGACCTCTTAATTTGTGAAAATTACTTTAGATATCAAAATATTGGTCCTAATAATCTCACGCTTCCTACTTTATTTGTGACCGTAACTTTATGATTAACAATCCTAGCGAAACACGTTTAGTGCTAGTTTCTTGTGCGATCAGCGCGTAAATCGTAACTGGGGACTGGCTGTCGTCAATTCTGATGAGCTATGTCTCATTTTGTTGTTTATCTTGTTCCAACTATCCAATGTTCGATCATTTATTGAATGGGTTTAATATTTTGCAGTGTTGCAATTAATAAACCTCACTGTTAATGTGAACATTCGACTTTGAGTTTTGAGGTAGATTATGTTAGATGATATGAGCATCAACTTCTCGGATTATTTTTGTTCCTTATAATGAGCACATTCATTAATATTACTAACCAAATTGTTGCCGCTGAACTTGTGCTGACAAAAGTTAGCGCTGTAGCTACATAGCTCGTTGTCTGGTTGCATTGTGTTAATCTATCTTACTAATATTTGCGCTTACTGAAAGTCTCTCGTATTTTACGGAGGAATGAAAACGCTTTTAACATTTTCTGCGGGAGTGCATACATTCATAGAAATTTCCAAAAGAGGCGAGCATTTTAAACATTTCCAGCGACAGTTTTCTTACGGCTTTACACACGGAGAAAACTCAGGTCAGTGGTAATTACGACCAGCAACCTGACCTCACACATTCATCAGAACTTCATTATACGCAAACGCTCTTTGATGGCTTCCCTTTGCAACTCGCTGAGTGCGGACTTACTGCCTTCTAATGCGGGATTTTTGATCCATCGTCGAGTGATAACAAAAAGCCTCCGCAGCGCCTGGACTTGTGGGGCGTCGCACGCAAATTGCGAAGCCCTGGTCGTGTAGCGCCGCCCATCTCGCCGCGGATCGCTCTGAATTTCTTGCTCCCAGAATGTTCTTGTGCTGGCCTTCTCAGTGTTTGTTCGGCAACCGCACTATTGTTCAGGCCAGCATCCATGTTTACCTTCTGTTAATGTAATATTATCTCATGAGTATCGCAACTACTTTCGATGAGGCGCTGTTGCTCGAAACTGAGGTGAAAAATTCACCTTCTATACATGTTAATTTATTATTATACGCCTAATTCGATATTTGTCACTGTGATGACCGCTTGCGAAAGTACTGCAACTACAAACTTTGCGGTGAAGTGGAAACAAACGTGTGTGGTTGGCCCACCTGCAGCATGAGCTAGGACCGACGGCAGTTAGAGCCTTTGTATTTGTCTTTAGTTCCACACACGGGCAACATCACGGCCCCTTCTCAGTGGACATGAGGGCAACGCTGACCACGGTATACCGTGACGCTGACCGCGTCCTACATTAGCGGCTTCTAAGTCGTGCGTGAGCTGTGACGGTGCCTATGAGTGAAGAGAAGTTTTCATTTTACCTATATCAGAGAAAATCCTTAGCTCAAGACACGTAAACTTCACTGGAATAATGTGTGTAGTATATTATCCTACAGAAAGTATAGTATAGGATATTATCCTATTATCCAATGCTTATCAGTCGAGAATGAGTGCTCGATTGCCCTTTTCTGTTGGCTAAATGACTTTCTCCGTATTCATTTCATACTAAAGCGGTCTTGATAGACTTGTGATCTCCAGCGCTCTGGTCTGCCCCTCCTATGGATTGATAGGCGGTCCAATGCAACTGCGTGATGGACCTGTGCAGCCCTCTGATGGGCCACTGCAGCCCTCTGATGGGCCACTGCAGCCCTCTGATGAACCACTGTAACCCTCTGATGGACACTGCAGCCCTCTGAAGTGGACCACTGCAGCTCTCTGAAGTGGACCACTGTAGCCCCCTGATGGACCACTGTAGCCCTCATCACCAGCCTTCAAATAACTGAGACTCAAGTCTCCTTACTTCTGCACTCGACGTTTGCTTGAGTTGCCTCTGAGCTAATTTCTTTACCGAGGAAAACATGAGCATTGCCACCACAGTACTGGTCTCTGCATGGGTATCCTTAATGAAGTTCTAATTTAGTAATTTCTTTGTCTCTGTCCTCCTCGAGAACACTTCGTGCTACTCCTGATGTTTAAGCTCTTTTTAAAGTGTTAAGAGTAAGATTTTATACTGGAGTACTTGTTTGTTCAATTAAAAATCTACGCCATTGCTAGTTTATGACTTTAAATTATTTTTTTGTGCTGTCACGCTGAGTAACTAATAAGCTAGTGCAATAATTTTTTTAATTAAACAAGCTTCGAAATTTAAAAATTCCACGCCAGATTTATTCAATTTCAGTTACGATTTCAGTCTTTCATAGTTTTTTGTTGATTCATTCATGATATTGTCTAAACATTTTATGGATTGCGCCAATCCATCATATTGCTTCAAAAATGTTGCTGAGATGCTTCATCATTTGTTCCTCGCTAAGAAAGCTCCTTCTGACATTGTTATTACCAGTTTTGTTTTTCTTCGTCGACCATGGTATTTTTTTGGTGAATTCAAGAGTGTTTTCACTAAGAGCGTCTGCAAAAACTCCGAGGAGCACGGGGCGGCGGCAGCAGCGCTTGCAAGCTGGTGAGGGTCCGGCTGGGTGCCGCAGCGCTACCTAGGAACCAGCCACTTCTGGGCGACCAAGTTCACGTTTCTTTATGGCAGACATTCTCAACCTTCCCTCCATCATTGACCTCCTTGGGTTTATGTGTTAAATACGTAAGGACGAAATTTACCTCAACCAAGGGTAAATTTACCACTTGTTGAGAACCTCTGCTCTAGGGGAATATTAGTGGGGAGGTGAGTGTTACCAAGCGAACAAGTGCCCATATTGATTAAGAGTCTAAACCAATATAGACATCTGTTTGCTTGGTTTAAACTTTAGGCAGAGAGAAACAAGACTAGAGTTAATGGAGTTGTTTTTAATCATTCTGCAAAGGTTTTGATGAAGTGATTAAGAAATCAATGTCTTTATATGTAGATTTCTGGTCCCGGTGCTACTGGTTGTGGCGGAATCGTGTGGACTTCATTGTCCGGAGCTGCGTTGCGCAGCGCGTATTCCGTTGTGTTCTTGTGAATCTTCCACATTTACAACGCAATTCACGTTCCTCAATTTGACTCTAGCTGAACCGATTAGTTAACAACACACTTTTAGTTAAGCTTTCGTTTGAAAATTCAAAAGATAAAAAAGTCGCACAGCACATCAAGGTTGACTCCATGGATTTCAAGTGTGTGAAATGAAAGAAGCCGTTCTTCTATTACGTTCTTCTAATTTTAAATTTGGACCCTGTGATCAAATAAAGCTTAAAAACTTATGAAAATATGTCAAAGAGAGAAAAGTCCATGCTCGAAGTCAAAGAACATTTTCAATTTCCTTAGTCTTGTTTGAAGGCATTCGTACGTAGGTTGTGAATGATTTATTCAAATGACGGTAGTTTTTAAATTACAAAATTATGAAAAGCTCGTTTGGAATTATAAATTTGCTGCGCAAATTCGTTTCACTCTTCATTTTGTACCTCTTCTCCATCCTCAATTCGTTTTTCAAGTGTCTTACTTATGCAATAATAGAGGGGCCACTCATTCTAGAGATGAAAATACCTGCATTACGTATTTACATTTAAATTTGGTCTCAAGTTAAAGCGGTGGTCGCTTTGTACACGAGAGGAGCGGAGAGCTAAGGAAAGTTCTCAGTTTTTCGTTTCTGAAGTTTTCTTTTATGATTACAATACTAAATAATTCACGACCCACTCTGTCGTTGTCTGGTGGTTCGCAGCCAGTAAGGAAAGGCATTAGATCTCCCCAATTGCACCCACTCGACCTACGAGTACACTTCGTAGTGGGGTTATACTTTTATACACAGATACGCGAGATCACTCCTGTGGGCTTCTAACGCGTCAACGCTGATTTTTCAGGTAAGATTCAATCTCGTAAATTCACCATTCGGCAGCGAGCTCCGTTTTATGTTTTCTCGTAAATGTCAGTTGACGAAAGCCACGTAACGCTGAAAATTATTTACTTTCGGTTGTTATTTTTTTCTTAGAAAGTTCATCCTTTCAAGAAATGAATCTCTCACAGGAAATTATTTTTCCTAGAACTCAGCATCTGCGGGAAAGTTTTTCCGCTTTTTTTTCTTTGTTCTTCCCTGGACTGTGTCCGCAATCAGTAAATGTGGTGTTCTCAGCTAACGAAGTAGGGCGCGCCGAAGCGCCGCCCTTGAATAAGAATGCACTCTTCAAATCGACTGGAAAAATTTCATTATTTCAAGTCCACTTATTGCTAGCGTATTTACCCGAAAATGTTTAGTTTCATGGCGAATGAATGCTGGTTCCCTTCTTTTATGTACATAAATTTCACTTTTCACCTTTCACTGCAGATTATTAAAGACTTACTTCATGCTTGTTGTCCGTGCGCAGCGTGAGAAATAAATTGAATGTTTGAAATTTTGATTTCGAAGTAATATACTTGAAAATAGTGTTTTCTGATATTTTGGTTCATCCCAAGAGCGATTTCTACGTGATCAATCATTCCTTATTTTGTTTTATAAGTGCATGAAATTAATTTTGCATAATATTCAAATTGAGTTTGTCGTGGAGGCTTTACACACTCAATTATTTTTATGCGTACTTCTTCGGTTGAACAAGAACTGATGGTGAGGTGTTCATTGCTGTGTGTGTGATGTGTGAGCAGTGGCGTAACTCATCTCATCGCGTTTAGGACACGTGTTCAGGCACGCTCGAGCGCGAGAGTTCATCAGAGTGTGTGAACTCTAAGGACCCTTGAGGCGCTGTCTTTCTTGGTGGTCCGAGAGTTGCTTCCCCTCGCCCCTTAAATTCCTTTGTTTTCTCTCGTGTCCCTCACGCGTGTGCTCCCTCTTTCCCTTTGACTTGCAATCAACGTTCATTGCATTCATTAGGTGCCGTAAAAGAAGTCAGACTCGACAAACAACGAATACTGACGATTGGATGACCATACGTGCGGCAGACGGGCGAAATGCGTCAGTGTCGTGATCAAATGAAGGGCGAATGAGAAACTCGTTATTTATTCAAAAAATAAGGATTGTATTGAGAGAGAGATTTGACTCGATTAGCATAAATCATGAAATTAAAATGCAAGTGAATTGTATGATTCGAGATGGAGAACTGTAATTTGCTACCTCTAAAGCTATAGATTAAAGAAACAGTAGATGTTATAATGGACTAAAATATCACTGATAGTTTTTTTAGACTGTATATGATGAAAGATCACTGATGACCTCAAATAACACGTACTGTTTAGTACAGATACACTGTTGGAAGTCATGTTCCACTGCATCGTATTACATATAAAATAACCAGTGTTTGTGACCAAGGCATGTTCTCAAAGTAACAGACAAGCGCTTTTTGTTTGCGAATTTCTTTTACGCCAGACATCAGAATTATCAGTGATGGAGATATTCTCAATTCGAATAACCGAAAATCGTTCAAGATGTAGGATAAAAAGGTGTCGCAATGGTAGAAAAGCATTAAAAAATAGGTAGTGAATCAAAATACTTCATTACCAGAAAATGTTTTGTTTCATATTGATGCATTTCTCTCCACTTTTTATTTAGTTCCTGCGACCCAGAAATTGGTTTTGAACTGTGTAGTTCAGTAATATTTCTGTGAATGTTTTCATTCCCGCATGTGGGATTACAGTGAAGATGTTAATGTAGGTTGAGTAGAGCACAGAGAGGTGCACAGTACACAGAGGGAAGAAGTACAGAGGGGAGGTGCGTGCAGCGCAGCTGGTGCCCCACTTGACACGTTCCTCTCGAGTCGCCGGGGTCCCAGAGGGAGCTCGGCTCGTCCTGCAACGCCTCCGCGCTGCAAATTCCTCTAACTCGCCCCGCGCCTCAACTGAATTGTGCTGACTTTGCTGCCCTGCTGAATTGAGTTGACGGCTTCCCACCTGAATTGAGAACACCTAAATTCTACTCACTGCTTTAGTTCAATTCAAGAACCTCTCCACACACGTTTCGTTTACCTATCGAATTGAAGCGCAAATTTTGGGGCACCTTCAAATTCTCTTCTCTTTATTACTGCTGTGAGATAAAGGTTAACTTTTCTTTGTTGATCGGGTAGTTGAAGTAACTCTTCAGCTACTGTTATAGTATATATTAACAACGATTACTTTGTGGAGCTAAAGTCCTAACCTCCATGGTGCACTTGGTGTCTATTTTCGTCAGCGACCTTCGTGGACTGTATCTGCCATATGTGAATCATCTGGTGGTGGTGGAATTTTAAAAGTCGAATTTCGTTTGTTTAGTTTAGGTTGGCTGCATTATTTCTCAAGCGTCGTCCTTCTTCAGGGTTGTCTAAACTGTCCGTTTCTGATTTTATATTCAAATATATAATTATGTTTCCGCTTTTAAAACCCTTGAAACTTCAAGCATTTTTTGTGCCATCAGTTATAATATTGTCTTATTCTAGCTGTAGTGATCTGAGTCTACCTAATCTGCCGTTTGTGCACAATGAAGATGACGTGAAATATTCTTTCGCTTGGCAACTGAACGTTTTGCCACTCGACCAATAGCACGGAAATGAGTTTACTCAACTTTGTGCGTAGTGATTGCTAACTTAACTTCCGTTTTGGAGACACGGGACCATCATGCGCTAATACTTCTGGTAACACTGTCGCTTATGAGAATATTCCCCGTGAATATTTACAGCCGAGCTATGAGTTGCCAGAATCGTTTTCAGTGCCAACCTTCATTCTCCTTTTAAACTTAAATCCAACTCAAATCACTTCTAAGTCTAAGACACTTCGATACTAGAAATCTGATGAATTCCTGGATAGCATGTGTATATTTTACACCTATAGATGGTAGTATTTCGCATTTGAATACATGCATTTTTGATACTTTACTGATACCCTTTTCGAGCTTTTTCCCTTTAGATCTGAATTATAATTTGGTTTCATTATCGAGTATATTGATGGTACTGAAAACAAATTTCATTTAATGCTAGTGTTACTCGCTTGTCATACTTCATTTTGGGCTTGAAGGTAGCGAATAGTTACACCATGATGTTACTGGGAATTTCTTCTTTTTCTTAATTTGTAAATTATAAATATAAATACCCACGCTTCGATTCCGAGTTTTTGTTTGAGTTAGGCGTTTTGATGTTGTTTGAGCTATCTTGTAGTTCGATCCTGTCGTAAATATCATACGAAATTTTTTTTTCAAGTCTGGCCACCCCTCGAGGTCTATAATCCAATTTTTCGGGCCCACAAAGGATGAAAAGTCGGATGCGCTCCTGCATTTCGATTTCTCTCGCCGTAAGAACCAATTCAATAATACGCTGATATTTCTTTCTCTTGTTTTGTAATTCAATTTACGTCCTTAAAAAGTGCTCTTTTGACGGGTTGTCCACTAGGCAACTGTCGCCAGCTATTGAATTGAACCAAAACGTGTAGCTTTTCTTAGTGCTACCTCTTACATTTTTGCCTGTGCTTGCTTTTGACAGCAGACCATTTTACATCGCAAGGGGAGTATTTTTCTCTGAACTGGTAAGGGTGAGTTTGCGTCCTCCAGTGTTTTCTTTGCATCTGCCTCGTTTGATCCATTCCGGAAGGGTGAAAAATATTCCGTTTCTTTTTAATTTCCCTGAAATATTCAGTTGTTGTTCTGTATCCTCAAAAACTGTTGCCAATTGAAATAGGGTCTTCCTCTCCTACTTCGCGTGTTTATTCGCTTGGACGTAAGTTTTAACTTCGATTGATCTCAGCCAGGTTGCAATACAAGTAATAAATATACTTAATTGCATTCCTCGAGTCCGTTTCAATCGTACACGAATAAATGTAGTTCAAGTACTCAGAAATAGTTGAAGTTGTCTATTTCCATCTCCTTATTGGTCGTCGTTTATTAAATTTAATAATAAATAAATGGAGATTAAATTTATTTCTTATTATTTTTTAGAACTCCTGACCAAGTTCACAAATACTTTGAACGCAACACTTCTAAACTATTGGTGTGTCAAACTATTAACATCGAGCAGTTTGTTGTAATTTGGTTGCAGCGTCTGTCATGTTAGGTGTGACGAGAAGTATTTTTATAAGGAAGGAATTTAGAATAATGCCTAATCTAATTAAACACGTTTTTAAATTAGACGTGAATGAAAATTTTTATCTATTTGCAGTTTTTCTTACCTAGGTTTAACCGGAAAGTACCATAGCAAGTTTTGTATCACAGTACTTGAGAATACATGGTTTAGATTACAGCTGCTGTTGTAGAGTAATCGCCGTCTAGTATTTCTTTTAAGGGTTCCCATTATGTCACTCGGATGCTATTTCGAGGTTTCTAATTTGCGTAGAACATCAAGAGTGCAGCGTGCCAGTGTGAGACCACATTATTCGCCGCTCGTTACCTCGGCCAGAGACCTTTTATTTACCGAGGCTTTTGAGTAGTCATCGCTGTAATAAACGCTTTATGGCGCTGCTGCAAGGAGGGACATACGCTGTAGAGCTCGTGCCCTACCTTTCATGCCTGCGGCCAGTGGACTTCAACAGTGTGCTGTAAAAATAATTCAGTTACATTTAGATTCGGAACCTCTAATCTCAGTTCATAAAAAATTAATGCGTAGTTGCACTTATTCTCGGCTACCAATTAAATTCCCACCCAAAGATGCGCTGAAGGTTCTACGGCGGACTTAGAGAACACAGGAGTGCGCTCTCAGGGTGGTGTAAAATATCAGGGCTCGCAGCACGAAGTTGGATCCCGAGAACAAATTTTAGCGTCCACTGTCGTTCAATGGTTGTTGCGCTTTTTATTCTAAACGCATCTGTGAGTGGCGTAGTTCCTCAGTTCTTCATTTACTCTCCTCTTTTTTTATTCGTAACTTCGCTAGCGCAACGGCTATTTTATCCTAAATTAAAACATCTCCTCTTTACGCTCTCCAAGGTTTTATTAACTTCTCACCTAGACTTTCGGTGATTTTGAGGACGCGATCCCCTAATGACTGCTGAACTTCTCGCATTCGGTTTTATGCGAATGGCTTATAATTTTTGTCCTGCTACTCAGAGATAATTTTGAGGTAGGCTCGCCCCGCTCCCACGAGCCTCTCCCAACTGCTGTCTGCTCCTTACTGCCTTAATTTTCCAAACATTTCAATTAATTTGTGTACTTTAATGTCGTCCATTCTGCGGAACTTTCTCGTTTGTGAAGAATTCTAGAGCCATTCACGACTGAACGGGGTCCGTCTATTAACGTGCCTTCAAACAAAGGAGCACTCTTTCCACTAACGCGGGCTTTGGGAGAGCGCTGCGCGTGTGGAAATATTTAGAAGTCGACATCATTTTAGACTCCTCATTAAACATTGAGTGCGCTATTTACGTTCTCTGCTTGAATTTTCCGTACAAAAAATCATGTACCAACTCTTCTAATCCGTTGTGTTTGGGCATCACCATAAGCGCCAGGACCTTGAACATACATAGCTCAACTGGGCGAAAAGGAAGTTAATTTGTATTCGTTTTCTGTACCTGGAATTTAGGCATCACTTGGGTTGCCTGCGGACGCCATCTGGCGTCTGATAAGGTGCGTGCAGGACGCTCTCCATATTTCTAGGTTTCTGAGGCTCGCGTCCCGGCCGTGGGTGTCCTGCGTGTGAACCACGAGCGTGTTGACTTCGATGTCACCAGTGTTTGCTATTCGTTGCTTCACCGTTGTTTTATTTAGTTTTGAAAATAATTATCTTTAGTACATTATTGTTATTACTATTATTATATGTGTTAGAATTTCATTACAAATACCGACATTGTGATAAAAAATTGAGTCGACTGCTTATCGTGAATAAACACCGTCAGGGTGTCTTCAGGAGTAGTCGATAAGCAAATTTACTGTCTTCATCGAGCCGACTGACTGAGCGAGTGTCGTGTGAATTAGTGGCTCAGTGTCACAGTAACGTTAGACGATGCCTCCATGTTACGCTGCTCAGTTATTTACCTCCGTGCCCTTACCATCCCGTCCTATATTGGGTTCCTGCCCCGCGTTGAGTTTTATTACGACCGAAGTCGTCCCTTGTTGTTTTGCTGCTTACGATGGCGTCTTTTTTATAATAGCTCGATGATGAGAAAACAATGCACAAAAATATTCCGCTTGTTATACATTGTCCTGGAATGTGCTGTCTTTTATTCTCATTATTTTTTCGGTTGCTAATACTTTTGCGTCTCAAAGATGTAGACTCTCCAACCTACATGCTTGGCAATCCAAGGCTGCATGTATTACAGGCTTCTTTCCTTGTACGCCATGAGTTGTCCAGCCGCTCCTGCTTCTTTAGCTCTTCCTGACTAAATTCCATAGTCCCTATTGTTACGGTGCTGAAGTTGGAAACAACGCCACTGGATCTTAAATATCCCATCGCTGAAACTTAGGCGTGAGCAGCAGCACGAGCTGCTACAGCACCACCATAAGCAGCGCCATCAGTAATGGGAACACAGGATTTTGACAAGCAGCAGCAACGGCCTGGCCTCAGCAGCCCCTTTCGTGCTGCCTGCGGCGGCTGTGTAACTTGATCTTCTTTGCCTCTTCGAAGCTTCTTTGTTGACCCACAGCGCCTCTCATTAGATCGGCTTGTGCTCTGACGACCGTCTCATCTCTTGCCTATCATTTATTCCTCTTAGTCATCCCACGAAATTTAGGGACAAAAAGTTTTCGTTTCCTCTCTCTCGTATATTATTAATTAGTCAACTGAGCCATCAGTGCTTTGCCAATTTTGGGTTGAAAATTTCTTTTCCTGCGGTTATTTTCTCCTCCTCGACATCAGCACTACAGGTTGCTGTTTCTGGAAAAGATGACCAAAATACTGACCCTGATTAATCACATCAATGTTGATGTTTGAGAACATCGGATGTGTCAGTGCATGTTGAGTGTGTTGGAATGAAATTTGATAAATGAAATCGGTGAAAGAAGAATCAATCGAAATTTTTCCATTTTTCGGTTCATGCGTTGGACATTTATGAGACGAATTCGGAGATGGTTTAGTTGCAATCACGACTGATCCATTTCTGATGAATCACAACAAAGTGCCATTATTCGACGTCTAGGGAAATTTTTTTTCTACTTGGTTCAATAACAATTCAATTTAACTTGTCGCAGAGGTGTGATTCCCCGCCGATTTTTGTCTATTTCAAAAAAATTGAAGTGTAAAATGTGTGAATTACGCTAATGCGAGTTTTTAACTTGCACTCGGAAGCCTCCAGAGAGCAAACTCAGGGAAATTTAATTAGTCTCGATTCTGCCCTGGTTTTATTCGCAACACGCCGGCAAGAACGCCAGTTAGCTTGGAGCAGCGTGGCATTGCGGTGTAAGCAAGTTAAACTTTAGAACCAGTGTTCGGACTACCATAGAGATGATCACATCTTGAACATTGAGTAATTCGAATGATTTTTCTTGGTTTTGGAATAATTTTCTTGTTCAACCGGGCTAAAATATGTGAAAATATTCGATATGTGCCGTACGACTTCTTTGTGCGAGAAGTTAGAAGGCTCGTTCTCAGCTGCAGTTAATGATCGATAACTGACACGATCACTTTAAGAGATCAGCTCGTACCCATGCGCTGTGCCTGGCATCCACTGAGGGCACGTTTTGGGGATTTGGCTCATCCCAACGTCCCCGACTTATGACCTCCTCGAGACTGTGTTTGACTGCCTCCCCCTGTCCTATTTTGTGCCATGTGCTCTATTAGGCCTTGTGCTAATGGCTTGCACATCCCTGAATTACCGTCTTAACTCTGCTTTTCCTGTTGTGATCCCTCACCAAGCCTTTCTTTCCAGGCTCACTACTCATTATTTCAGTCACCAAGGTTTACTTTCTTCGTGGGTTCTACGGATTATTAAAACAACGGGAATCTTGATTTTACCTGCCAAAAGATAATTACTTGGGTAATTAATTTGGACTCTTAGCTGGGACTCATTGTGACATTGGGCATGTTTACTCTCTGGCTATGAATTATCTGAATGAAATCCATGCTCTCATGATCTGTTCGCGGGAGTTGTGTAGCGAGCAGCTGTGCGGCCGTCACGCTGACCTCGTGATTTATACTGTAATGGTAATAGTGAAACTTCCAACTGGAGAAATTAAACTGAATCTTCAATACATCATTTTAAAAAATAGTCCTGCATCATCTACGACAACTGTTACTTAGTGTAAGTTGTGTAACGCTTCTCTAATATGAATGATTATTTATTTCATTTCATCGAGTAATTACGCTTGTGAACCCGTCTCACTCGGCGCGGAGAGGAGTGCAAAGTCTTTGTCATGTGTGCACGTAATCATACTTGAATTTTTTTCGGTGCCTCTTTCTATTGTTAAAAATTAAAAAAATAGTTTCATTAGTTTGTTTATTTTAGAGACGAGTTATATGATTAGCTCGACGTGTGGTCACGTTAACGGTTTCTGCTGGGAAAATTTTCAGATGGGAATTATCAAAAATTCACAAAAATTGTGCGTTAACTATGATTACGTTGGGTTTTTCTGTGGACGTCGGTGTCTCAAAAGCTTGCTGTGGTCAGTTTCCGGTATGGTCGAGCGGGTATTTTTCATGAATGTTTTACGAACCTGTGCATAATGGCGGCTTAGGTACCGTGTTCGATTGAACTGAAATTATTTGATTTCAATTTTATTTGTGGCGAGTACACGCTTCACTTGGTATTACAATATTTTTACAGCGTTTCCTTTTAGCTAAAACCGCAGCACTTGTTAATCCTTTGACAACTAACGCATATATTCTGCAATTGGCATCCCTACAGTTGAGTGTACTTCATGGAAAACAATCTTTTACCTGAGGCCTCTGGCCCCTTATGTGGTCAAAATATGTGGGCAAGAATATGGCTACCAACGTTTGTAATTTTATTTCAACGGCTTTGCTCTTCGAGCTTCCTACTGCAGATTTAATAATGCTCTCTACGAATGAGTTTTGGGGATTTACGTAGTTTAATTGAGGTCTGTATTTTTCCTCTTTTTCTTTTCTTTGCATTTTGAAAGGTAGGCCGACGTACTGTGCAATCGATCTTCTACTTGAAAATCTTTTACTCAGTTTTTTCAAAACTATTTCTTTGTCAACCTGAATTATTTCCCGACATCGTGCGAGCACTTTGAGCGACTACAGTTGGGAAATCCTGTTTGATCTAACCTAGTTGGAAATTTATGATAGCTCTATTGTTGAAGAAATTATATTTTACATGTATTTTTACAGTACTGATATTTACTACGCCCTTACATAGTATTTTCGAAGCTATCGCGTGATACAATGTAAAACTCCATTTCCACACCTTTCTTTCCTTTTATTTGGAAAACACCAATATTATTCGTCTCACAAATATATCCTTAAGCTCCACTGCTCTATTTTTCCTTTTTTCTCTTCCGCAATCCCGCATGCGAACAACTTGCAAGGCCCCTCAGCCCTCACTCTCCTGCGTGCCCTCACCTCCCTGAACTTACCTTGAGCTGCACAGTGGCACTTACCCTGAACTTCCCTCTCACCCCAGGTCCCAACCACCCATAGCCTCGTGATCCCTCTCACCCCGGTGCGATCGCTGCTTCTCCTGTTGTGATCCCCCGTAATCTCCTCCTTCCCCGTCACACGATACTCTTCAGCGCCGCACTGGCTCCGTTTCAATCTTTCCTCCACGCGATGTTTTATGCAGCGACGAACTGAGCCGCGCGTTACCTGTCACTCGAAAAAACCGAGTCTCGGCTGCGAAAAATGTAACACTTTCCAGGCGCACTGATTTCTCTGTCTGCCAATTCTGTTTATTGCGCTTGTAATCGGAATTTTGTGGAAACTTTCAGGTTTTCTCTGCAGTGCGTATTGTAAGAGTGGTTAATGAGACTGTCAAATGATTGTTTGTACTTTAAGACTGCATGATGAAGCATAAGAAATATCTTTTTAAAGTAGTTAACAAAATCCTGTGCGAGTTTCTTTAAATAAATTGTGTCATTTGTGACGCGGAGCTTGGTGTAATTTTATTAGTGACGTTTGTTACTGAGACCAGACTTGAATGTTTTGTTTTAGCTTCCTACTGACTCCCAAATTGTAAATTGTTAAACGCAATCGTGCTCACCGTTATTTGTTGCGCCACGGGTCTGATTACCAGTATTGTCTGAATAACTAAATCTTATCCTACGCAGCTGATTTCTATCATCAAGTTCACTCTGTATGTTGAGCTAAGTATTTTTTTTATTCTCAATGTTTTTGTCATTGAATGATTTGTTATTTTTTCTTGTCGACTTTCTAATCTTATGTTGTGTATTCTATTGACATTGTCATCCTAATCCATTATTTTCTATTTTTACGCATTATCTGGTTTGTTCTTCTTTTTGGTTTGCTCGTAGTTGTTAAATTACTTCTTCGTTCAAATTAATTTTCCATTTTAATCATCCAATTTTCGTTCATTTTTGGAAGCGTTATTTCAGAAATGTTTACGCTCCAGTTTTTCTCCATCAGGAAGTATTTCAGTTTACTCTCCATTTTTCCCGACCCTCCACCGTATTGCATCCAATTCTACTCCATTCGCGTTTTTGTGGGTCGCTCGTAATGTGATCAACTCAATACGGCCCCGCTGATCCGGCATTTGGCGCATTGCCTTTGTCTCGTGTGTCGCCGGTTTGATTGACACATGACAGGTTGGTGAAGGAAGCGATCTCCCTTCCTCTTTCTCTAACTCCACGAATATTGAGAACAGCGCTCTAGACCTGCACCATTACAGCGAAAGTGCTTCACTAAAGTGGGTCTTGTCAAAAGACCAAAAGAATACAACAGAGCTAAGGGAAAAACCTATAATATTGATCGCAATCCATGTGGTGAGTTCTATTCAGAGTGCGAAGTGGTTACTGCGCTGAGGCGACCGCAGCACTACCTCCATTGAATGGAGAGGCGTGATGGTTATGTTGCTGCGGTTATGCCCTGCGCTTTAATTTCAACGTTAGGGGTCTGAAGATTACCTGGCCGTGCTCTCGAAACTTGCTTCTTTCTTTTCATTCTATTCCTTCAGTGAAGAATGCTGTTAGGACTCAATGGTTTGAGATTGGAAAAATACGAACTTGGATCCCGTTTTTGAAAGGTATTCTGTGAATAGATAACGTTCATTTTTCCGAATTCGTAAGAGTTAAAACGTCATCATTCTTATAAATGTTATCTTAATAACGTCGGACTAAAGACGTTAGTCAAAGATTATGAAACATGATTTTGAAAATGTTAACAATGATTACTAGAGAATCATTAGGAGTGTGATGTCATTTAATAATCTATGAGAGTTTTAACATGATTCTCCAGCCTAGGTTGTTTTCAAACGTATATGTCAAGTATCATCACTTCTATTATATATTTCATTGCTATATTTTGCTCCTTTGAATCTACGGGTGTGAACATTTGTTGCATATGCAGAACGTCACGGCGAAATCAGAGCGGTGAACATTTCCTTCATCATAACTGTGTCGCGGCATTATCTCTCCTAACGAGAGACTTATCCGTCAAATTGAGAGCGTGAACTACAGTTCACCGTCATTGCGCCTAATTTCCTTTTCCCATTCTTCCAGCTGCGCTTTCGTATTCGTGTTCGCTCGTAGCGTGTCGAAAGTGTTCCATTTCTCAGGATGTCCGACGTTCTGGTGTAAAGTAATGCTACTTTTTAACATTCTTAATCGTGCAGTCAGCTGGCGTTGTTATTTTCAGTGCTTACATCACGTTGTGCATTGTTTGTATGCATTTCTATTGGTCTCGCCTTAGTTGCTCAGCTAGTCACGTTCGCCTGCCGTTTTTCTTCCTCCCGTGATATTGAGGCAGCGCACTCGCATGCCTGCTCTGTGCCCTCCGTGCCCTGCGGTTGCCTCGGCCTGTCCATTCACATCAAGCGTGAAAGAGGCCCATAATCCTAACACTCATGCGGTTGAGTGACCCATTTAAATTCTTAAAAGCTTTTTGTGCCTTATTGTAATGTTTGAGTTGCTCCCGTAGTGCTTTTATGGTTTCCTCTTTTTAGCCTTCGCTCCTCCTCTCAATGGGTGTTTGTTCTGAGGCGAGCGCAATGTGAACTGAATGTTTTATTTCTTACGCGATGCGCCCGTATTCTAGGAAACTGTTCTTTATAGGTTTTTGGATGTTTTTTCCACTGATGGAATCATGATGATGAAATAAGCTTGTTGGCTGTTTCGCTTCCTAAATGTTTTTAAATAGTTTGTTCTAATGTAAAATATTATTGAGTTTAATTTCTACAGTATATTTGCGTAACGTGTGATTGGTTTGAAATCAGAAAATACAATATACACAATTGTTTTTTTTTGCTGGGAATGGAATTTTAGCATGTGTGTGGAGTTGTATTGCCCTGTTATTTCATTAAGGTCGGACCAACAAATTTCCTGTTTCTCTTCTGACTCGGCTGCTATGAAGGAGACAAATTTCTAGCACTCTTAATAATTGGATACTTTGCGGAGGATATGTAGCGTTATGCACATCTATGGTTTTACTTCACAAAGCCTAACGAGTAAATATAACCTGAGGTCAATAACAACTGTTGATGGTCAGTGAGCAACGTTAGCGCTGTCGCTAATTTTGACCGGCATCTCTTGCCGGCTCTAAGGAGTTGTCCGATCGAGATGCTGTGTGTAGCAGCTTTTTATTTCCCTAAAAATTATCAGGTAAGACGAGTTAGACAACCAACTCTTTTCAATTCACATTGTCAATTCAACTTAATATTTTAAAAATAACCAACCTGTTAAGAACCACTCCTGTTCTATAAAATTGTTCACTATTTTGGTTGCATAGGTGGTAGAATCAATGCATGCGCATTAAATTTTATAGCAAACTTCAAATTTTGCGGCAGTTTTTTCACTTTACGTTTTGTTTTTCATTTTGGGATTGCCCTTCGCTCGCCCCATCCTCCTTGACTTGCCGCAGAGCCGAGGACGATCAGGTCCCTTAGCGCCGCCACTTCTCTGATGACTCCTTCAGCCCTCGCCTTCCGTCTGTGTGCGTACTGCAGCCTCTACTGCTGCTACTGCTTCTGTAGCTGCGTCTACTGCTTTTGCTGCATCTAAACACGTGGTTCATCTAATTCTGCGTCTACTTTTGCTGTTCTTACCTCTTCTGATCGTGATGCTGCTCGAGTGGTTTCAATGCTCAAATTGACACCTGCACCTCCTGGCGCAATACATCAGTTCTTTAGGCTGTTGCTTCCGCTCCAGCTAATCTTGCTTCTTCTACTCCACTGCAGTTGCTGTTGCATCTGCTCCTCTTGTGATATTTTTACTTGTTAGATTTCGATTATTGATGCTGCTTTTATCAGGAATACCAGTTCACTCAATCCCTGTTCGTGATGTATGCTCATTGTATCGTGGTCATCTTGAATTGGCTTTCCCCTACATTTCTCCGAGCGTCGCACAGTAGGATAAGTAACGCAAATGATACGGCTTGGTTTTTGCTATTCTGTATTCTGCGTGGGCTGTTCCGACGGATTTAAGAAAATTACATGCTCATATGGTCGTACTCGAATCTAAGTTTTGGTGAATTTTGCAATGAAAACCTGTTCAACTGATCAAGCAATTGAACTTAATCTTGACTATTGTGTAAATGTTTTTAATTGGTGCTAATTATTCATTGATTTTTAGTTTTACTGTGTGTACGAAGTTTCAGATGTGTATTGGTACTTTCATATAATATTACCGTTGTGCTTGATTTTAGATGTTCTTGCTTTTCGTGGAACATTGCCCGAAACTTCAATTCTCTATCTGGTGAAGTGCGCTCTCATTTAAAAAATGAACCTTTTTGGTTAAAAAAATAACTAACAAACGTTATCTTCTTTTGGTCGAAATTTAGACTTGGCGCCATAAAGTTTCACTTCAAATTGGGCAGGTTACGGTGCTATTTTTAACTTCCCTGTAAACGTGGGCCTTACTGCGTGTCTCCTATCTAAAACATCATCGTCTGAAGAGCTCGGCTTCTTTTAGCGCTATTCGCGTGTAAATCTTGGTAGAGTGTTTCATTTTCCGTTTTTAAAAGGGGTATCTAGTAATGGCTTGCACTTATTACTGGCGAGCTGCGGGCTAGGCTGTGGCAGTAATGCCTGTTATCGTGCGGAGCTCGCATGTAAGTCATACTTTGTGTAGCTCATCACATGACGCTCCTGCCCATTGCTATATTGATGTGCCAGTGCTCTATGAGGCCTCCTTATCCTTTTGACGGTTCCAATTCCTTCTCAACAATTCGTTTTGCGGCATTTATGCATGTTACTTTGTGATTGACCAATTTAAGAAATGACGCTATTTTTCTGGAATTGCGTATCTAAGTTTTTACTATATTAAATCCCGAAAGCCCTATATAATTTGATGGAAAAAATTCGCTAGATTTGCCAGTGCCATGTGTCACATTTTGCTTTTAATTTTCGAGTGGACTTTCGGCTTCTGTTGCGTATTAATATGCGTTGTTAACTTGTGGCAATTAGTCAATTCTTTTTATCGTTTTTATCGGTAAACATTTTGTGGTATTTCGTGCGTTTTGCTTTAGTAAGTTAATGATTGCTTAGATGGTAAATTAATGATTTCTAATTTGTATCGTCCATTTCAATAAGAATGAATTGCATCCAACCAAAATTACTGATTTCAACGCAACGTTGGCTCGTTTGCGTGGACTTATTGTTCAGTAAGCGGACATGATTCTCCAGAAATAATTTATACAGCATTTAATATAGTTTTGCTCGCAGGTTCATTGAGTGATGACGGTCAGAACATTATTATCAATCTGGTGTTAAATAGAATACTTATGAAGACTGGAAGCCAGCTCAAACTTAACTATTCGAGATCTTAACCAAAACAGTATTGCACTATCAAAAATTGTTTCACAGACGATGTGAAATTTTTCAGGGGAAAGATGTTATATTCTTGTGAAAAATGATAATTCCTGCCTTTATTTACTTCAATTTATTGATGTTCTGATCCTCGCTATTAAGTGCGTCAATCTTCTATTTGTTTGCATTCTGTTATTCCTGCTTTTTTATTTAGGAGTATACCATACTTTTCTTGTTGAAACGAGATGAATGTATGCATAACGGCTACAATTTTCTCGTTGAAAAGGTCACTTATGTTTTAAAATTTCTCAAGTAAATTTTTAGCTGTTTTGTGCTGGAAAACTTGTCATTCTTATTAGCTCATTTAATATTTCATTCTTGAACTTACTCCTCATTAACTGGATACAACACTATTGTATCTACTTGAAGTAGTGCTCTCAGGGGAAAGTTGTGAGGTCCTGAGTTGAATGTTAGTCAGGCCTTTTTTTTGTACAAATAAATGAGTTAATTTTATTAAATACGGACCGTCATTTTCTTGCTGCTGTTTTGTTTTTCAGCACCTACTACTTTGTTCTTTAACTTTTGTTTTGTTTCATGAACTGATTTCCAAGCTTGGCGTTTTGATGCGCAGGAGATCTTGTGTGGGAGAACACCGTGTGTATTAATTCCCCGTTCCAGTTATTCCATACTAATGGTGCTTCCTGTTTTCCTCTCAATGGCGCATCTTTGTTGTAGTTAAGGAGTCGGAAACTATTATATTGACTTTAATCATCAACTAGTTCATAAATTTAGTCTAGTGCGTTAAATTTACCAACCTATTTATTGAATCCTATTCACAGCTCTTAGTTTGGATAAACTGCCGGTTTCATGTCTTTTTTTACCTTTTCTTAGCACCATTGCTGGACGCCACACAAATTTAAAAGAGTTCTGCTAGAGTCTTTTTTTTCTTTCTCTCTCTCTCGTTCCGTGTGGCGGTGCCTTTTGACGCATTTCATTTTGAGCGGCAAACTCCTCCGCTATTTTAGGAAACGTCAGAGTTTTTGTGTTCTTTCGGCCTCTTGTAGTCCCATTTCCCTACTTTGAACTGCGTGCAGGGTTGCGCTCGTCAAATTATTGCTTTGTAGTTTTATTATTTCACTCTTCTTTCAGTACTCGCTCGAGTTCACCAAACAAGTGAATACAGGTCCAAATAACTTTTTCAGTATATGAGTTTGGGTCCTGCTACTGAACTTACTGCGAAATGACGTTGATTTGTTTTGCCTCAGCTTCTTCCCATTGGGGTGACTGCACTTCTGCTCGAATTTGTAGAGAGCAAAAGATTTAGTTGCGTGGTGGTGAAAGTGATTGAGATGGAATACTTTGCCGCTGACGTCTGCTTTAAGTTTTATCGTTGGAGGAAAACAAGTATCGGAGCAACTCTTGGTCAATGACTGTTGCAAGCTTCAAAACTAATCCCGCATTTGATAAGTAGAAATACGGTATGTGTTGCCGATTTTCCATGATGTGTTTTGACCTGTGTTTTTCTCTGTCGCCGGTTTTTTGTCATTAAAAATTGTTTCAAATATTCGTGGTAGGTTGTCTGATGGTTGGGTATGCTTGTGTTTCTGCTCACTGTGATGTATAGTTTACCATAAAAATTTTCGATTTTCACTTGCTTTAATGATGACCTCACACAAGAAGTTATTTTTCAGTAAATAAATGGACTTTAGTAGCTCAAGGTGTGTCTACTCGTCGTTTGTTCGTGTAGTCTAGTAAAAAATACTATAACCCCCTTCAAATAAAGACCACTTTACGTATTCAATATGTTATTAACACTTTGACTGCGACGTGCGCCACCGGTGGTACACGGAGGCAATTTTCATAATGCTACTGACCGACCAGTAGTCGCAAATTCAATTTTCATTAATACTTAATCAAACCTAAATGAAGACACGATCCAGTTCCTGTTTGCTATTTTCAAAATAGTTTACTACAATTAACTTTAAATTTGAGTTTGGCATTGAACTTAATATTTAGTAGTCGTTGTCAAAGTGTTAAAAGTGAGATGATCTAAACTGAAGTATTTTGATGAGCCACCTGCACGAAAATCAGAACTGATATTGCTGGGGCCGAGTCTCCGATCCTAATGGCTGTTGTCCAGCCGTTGATCGCTACTCGAACGAGTCCCGCTGATATTGCCCTAGCGTAAAATTCCAATAGCACAGAATCTGACGTTTGAACGCAAATTCAGTGCAGTATTTTTGATACAGCCGTTCATTGTGACCTCCCTCATTAATGCACAGTAGGGAAGTGTGACGAACTTCAGTAAAGTTGAGAAAGTTGAGAATCTCTTACACCTGCAGCGCCTTTCAAAGAACCTTTCGTGACTCACCGACGTCGTGCAGCGATCCTCCGAAACGAATTCGAACAAAGTGAACCAATAAAGCAATTTTTTAATATGTCTGTACTTATTTTCTAAATCTTCATCGGTGCATGGTATCTTTCCTTACTGAATGCCGCTCATCTTGGTATGGAATTCTGTAAGTTGAATAGTCAGTTCTATTCATTCAAGAAGAATTTTGCATCCACTTTTAATAATCGGCTGGTGAGCAAATTTGGCGAGCCTATGACGAGTGGCTTCATGACTCGGTGGCGTGTTCTCTCAAGCAAATAAAGTGAGAGCTGTGAAAGCGCAGGCAGCCTCACGCCAAGTGTGAAAATCTTGCACGTTTCGTTCCGTCTCGCTGACCCTCGGCGGCGGCCACGCTAATTGTCTCCTGCTGCGAGCGCTCCAGAAATTTCTGTTGAGAGCTTCCTTTAACTTTGCTGCACTTTCAGCACGCATTTCGATACAAAGATGCCAGCGTTTACTCTTTCTTGGTCATAAACATGAAAACATTTTCTTGCGCTTCTCACTCATGAAAGCATGGGTACTAGTTTCTTTTACTGTTTTAAAAGCTTGCGTTCTTATAAATGATGAACTTTCAACATCTGATCGGAGAGTCGTGTCTGTGTATCGTTTGTAATTTTATAAGACAGTTTTGCCCATGTTTTTTCTTGTACATTTTTTAAACGAGATAATTTTCCCCCTATATGTGGTAGGAATCTCAAGATTTTTTCTCGACTGGATGCACAAGTCTAAGGAAGAGTTTGGCAGGGGCGGGATCGCCTGTGCCGCCTCCCTTCGCCCGCCGCCGCTCCCTCGCAAGGGAACACGGACCTCGAGAGCGCTCTGGCCTTTATTGTTTTGGCCGACTTCGTGGTGTTCAGATTGAAAGAAAATTTAGTTATGTTCGCCAAAAAATAGATTAAACAACACGCCTCGAGGAAACACAATTCACGCCCACCGTTCTGCCGCTCTAATGTATAATGACGGTGCGCTTTCTCTTATTATTACCATCAAGAATTTCTTCTTGCGCCGATATATTCGAGTTAGCGCTCCTTTCTTAAAATTGTTTCTTCTTTCTATTTAGCTGCGTGTCAACATCAGTCAACGTTATTGTTTTTCTACTTCGTAGCGAAGCTCGTCTCAAGAGGAGTTTCTCTTCATTGGAGCGCGTATTATTTTCTTGACACGCCTTGGCTATCTTGAGTAAATTTAAAGTGCCGGGCGAATGGGGCCATTGTTTCTTCTCAGGGAGGGAAGCTTGTCGACTAAGCTGACTTTTGTTCAGTGAACTGGAGCTCTGGTCACGGCGGCCGTGTTGTATATATGGAGCTGAGCCTGGCCCCAGCCTCGGCCTTAGCTACCTCGTCATGGCCAGGGTATGTGCAGAGCGGCAGGCGCCGTCTGCGGACCCCGTGGGAAAATGAGGGAAGAGATTCAATTTCACCAAAATAAGGAAAAGACTAATGTGGGAAAATAGGAAGTGATCAAATTTTCTGAATCTTATGGAAGTGGTTCAGTTTCAAAGTTGTTCAATGGTAGGACATTGAGGGAAAGAGTTCAATTTTAGGAAAATACGGGAACTGATTCAAGTTTGATTGAATACATTAACGAACGTGTTTGACCGAGGGGTTTCTTTGTTGAGTATCACGAAAGTCAACTTGAGATTAGAAAGCGAAAGTATGAATGCTTCGAGCATAGCGATGAAAATGACTCGTGTATTTCAACACGGCAGTCTTAAACGTCTAACTCTTGAATTGTATATGAACGACACCTGCCATAGGGAGCTTGAAATGTATTAATTTTGCTGTCAACTTACTCCACGACTGTAGGTCGTCGTGACTCAGGTAATCCTGGACGAGCTTCGGTCGACTTGAACTTGACCAATTTTGTTCAGCATCGGGATGCTTCGAGCAATATCTTGTGTTCGTGAAAATTTATGTTTGGTGGACTCACGTCAACCAAAAATAATATAAAATGGCGAACTATTGAATAATTGAATGCTAAATAATAAATTTTTGTAAATTATTTTCTTTTATTTTGTCAATCATGTTCAATTTTTCGCAGGAGCATCTATGATTTCAACTGCTCAGGGCAGAGGTTGAACTTGGTGCAAAATCATAGATGCTCCGGCGAATAAGTGATCCTGAATATTGTGTCAGCTGCTTGTTGAAAACCCTCTGAAAATTTGTGCCCTTCTTTGTAAAACCCTTCTACAGTTCAGCTCTACACTTGCCTTTCACTTTAAGCGTTTTATAATTTCTTTTCATTGTATAGTTGATCTCTCAACAATTACAGAAGATATCTTCTTGTAGTAAAATTGTATCAGAAAGTGTGAAGTTTTTAATTCCATGAAAATATTCGAGTGCAGCTCAGCCTTCGGACTTCAAAGACTGAGTTAAGAAAAAAACTCGCGTCTCAGAATATAATATTCATGCATTTGTGAATAATTTATTTCATGTTGCCCCTGCGGCAGACGGCAAAAGAGACGTTACTGTGAGGTGAACATCTATGGCTATTGGAAATTTGATTAGTTATTGCGTTTCATTGAGAAATGTGATCCATTACCCGTGTATTATCTCGAGCTTCCTTTCCCTCATGGCAAGTGAGGGAGGAAACGAAAATTCGTTGCTTGAGCAATGGCTCAACCATTTGTGCCAGGCGTGAGCCCGTGCGACTTCTCGCCTCTAAAAAT